>JAQBSW010006815.1:0-45532 GCA_029291075.1 Eudiplozoon nipponicum | reverse complement strand
TTATTAAACAAAACCCTATTAATTAAAATTAAATTTGGAGAAATCTCAATTTAAACATTTTAAAATTAACGGAGATTGTTGCTAAATCACATTTAAGAGAAATATTGTGTAAAAACAGATAACTAAAAATAGAACTATATTTGTTAAAAGTGAACATCGTTGGGTTGTAACGCGGAGCCGCGTGTTACACTAGAACGGGCGGCCAATCTGATTGTGAAATCTGGAGATTAATCAATCGTGAATTTTTAACGGTTCTAAATGCTTTTTGTCATTCAATAAGGCGTAGTTATTGCCATTTTGGTCTCAACATCAGATTGTGGGAACTTCGTTTGATTCTCCACGAAGCAATATTGCCATTAAGTCCGTAGTGTTTTAGTATTTCCTTTTGTAGCGAATAAATAAAGCAAATATTCTGAATTCAGATTTTTCGAATATTGTATACTATCGTTTTATCTTCTAAGGTCAAAGTACTCTAACTACAACCTGTCTTTTATCATGTTTAACGAAGTACAGTATTTTGTGACCGGAATTTCCGATGACGCCTATCAGATTTAAGGTCAAACAGGCTTTTACATGCAGGTTTTTATTCTCTAATTCTGTATAGATAGCGTTATAGTCTTTGATAATGGCCCATCATCATTAATGGCATCCAAAAACAACTATCGAAAACTTGAGCTTATTTTAATCTTGGATATATGGATTTATTGAAACATGCATACACACGTATTTAATTTTAAACAATAGCCATTGTGTTTTGCAACTATAAAACATAATAAATTCATAAAAAAGTAAATCTTATTTAATAGTTAAAATATATTTATTTGCATGGCGACGAATTAAATTCTCGAACTTAAATTAAACAATCATTTATTGTGTGGATGTTGGCACGAACAAAAATATTTCCTGCAGTAGAGTTAAAGTGTAGGGGTACTTTTCGCTGTTGCTATCTCGTTCCTGATTTTGTACCCCTACTACTTATCAATGGTTGCTATTATTACTACCCGAGCATTCAATCAGTCTGTTCCTTTTCAGATGGTTAATATTAGAAGGCCGAAGAAAGGTTTCATGTATATATTACACACAATGTAGCACATAAATATAATTCACTGTTAATCTGAATTGAAGGAGTTGGATGGTAATAATACAGATTTTTTAATGTAAAATTATATCTTAAACACTATTCTCAGTTAGTCAAAATTGAATATATGTTTGTCAGCTGTAAAAATGGTTTTTATGCAAAAATATGATTTAAATGCCATTCACACTTAAGCTAAATTGTCCGTCTTCTAGACGGCAAAAATAAAAGTGATTTAAGTTTATAAAGTAAAATGTTTTATACACAAGTGGTTATTGTTACACAAATGTCTGAACAGAATTGTATTTATACCATCGACTAAAACATATGATGACATGTAAAAATCATCGTTAAAAGTTATCATTAAAAATGAAGATGTAAATTGTTTAAAGACTTCAATGATAAAAAACTAACAAAGCTTTAGCTTACTACTTGCAATATTTTCAGTTCATGTCAAACTATTAATCCATTCTTCTATGTGGACACTAAATTAAGTGAAATAAATCCGCAATGACACAACAGGCCACCGCGTGATCCTCGCGGATCGCGCGCGGTTCTGTCTATTTATAAAAACACTATTAATTACAAATAAAATTGCAGTTCAATAAATATCGATTGAAACTGCTTGAGACTAAAAGAGATTGTTCCTAAAATCACAGCTAAGAGAAATATTGTTTAAGGACAGAGTTAGAATATTTGACCTTAAAGAGCACAGCGTTTGTAAAAATTGACCTTCGTTGGGTTGTAACACGGAGCCGCGTGTTACAAAAGTACCAATTTTTAATAAATTTAAACCACTGTGGTTGATTGGAACGAATGTCATTAAAAAAGAATATTAGTATAATATCTTAAATAATGTTTAGATACATTTATTTATACATATTCTTTTCAATTGTGCCTAATTCAAGTACAATTTATTGTGCGCCTTTCTGGCATGATTTTCTATAGCAACTTTCATTTGCCATTTCGTTTCTCAGCTCGGTATCACAAATTATGATCTTCACAATATAAATCTTAACAAACGAGTTTCGTTTTTTAATTTAATAATTCTTGCTTTTGCGTATAATCTCTTTCTAGATTAAGTATTTGGGTACAGGGTTGTGTAAGAATTACACAGCCCTTCGCTTTTTACATGATTAATTAATTACAAATTTAGGTGTGATTAACATGGAGGCTGATAGTGTGTTACATGGATTCGTATACATAAACATGATAGATAAGAATGAGAAAACTGTTCTGCTAGATTCCCATAGTTACATTAGGACTGAATCTGACTTAGCGTCTTTGGGGCTCTCATCGGCTAAAAGGACTGGAGACTGTACAAAATATGGCGACCGCGCCAGTCCAAAAATAACTTTCAATTGAGGTCGGAGATGCCCAAATGATATTGAAACTTAAGTTATTTTGACAAATATGGAGAATTTTGCCTCCAAATGGATGGACTTGCCAGAGAATTTCAAGAACAACCTGAACAATTTTAAAACAAAATTGTGGAAGAAGTATCGCATAATGCTTTTGAATTGGTAATGGCCGAATTTCGACTGAGGCATCATCTGCGAATGTCGGCACGAATGTGAGAAATTTTGCGCCTAGATACGATGAGATGTCTTCTTTCATCAAATTTTTATGAAAAACCTTCTGGGAAAGGTTCCGGGTTTACTATATCTCGAGGTACAGTGAATTCTATTTTTACAGTTGAGTTACTAGCCATGCTTAAATAAACATTAGAGGTTTTAAGAGGATGAATGTTGATTGGCTGAACAAACTCGTAGGGATAGACGGTGTACAAACAGCAGGAATCACAGATTCATAATGTAAGAGCAGACTCCGCCATGGTCCAGCGAAGCAGGGCAGCACAAAAGCTATGCTTTGTGTAAGTAGAGAATTCGCGAATATGAATCGCTAAATTGATGATATAACTAGAATAATTGCACAAACTCAGTGTCAGCAAAGAAATTTTAGGCATCAACACTTTAATGGGCCACGCGGGTAGTGTTAGGCATATTTAGAATATGGACGAAATTCTAAATATCAAGGAAAAGGTTTCATACACCCGCACTGAGGTGGACCGAGGTGGAAAGGAAACAATAAATCGGTAGGAAGAAACTCCTTACCGGGAAAAGAATAAAAACGCCGTTAGTAGTAGCCGTAGGGGGTTTCATTGCGACGGCTCCTTGATGTGTTTATAAAAATCATATTTAATAAAAAAACTACGAAGCGCGACAATTTTCCGATAGAAGGTATGGGGTGAAAGGACTGTGGGTAAAAATGAGACAAAAATTATTATTTTAAGTAGAATTTTTTGGTAGCCAAGATCAAGGAACTTATCATTGGGTTGGATTTCTTAATCTATTTCAATCTGGCACTAGATACAAAAATTAGAATCAACGGATAAGGCATGGAGGTGTTATACACGCTGAGTCTTAAACTTCTGCGTTTTGATCAGATCGTTTATGCCGTACCACATTTGCAAGTGTCTTTGCAGATGTCATTGAGACACACCTTGCAGTATTTCAAACTTTTCGTGCCAAGCGTAGCGGATTGAAGATAGATGTCGTGCAACAAATAGATTTGATGTCTCCGTTGCCCTGTTCATCCAAGGTCCAACCGTTAACACAAGAAAAGGAAAAATGTTGCTGTATCAGGATTTCACCAACTACGCTAAATCGGAATATGCAGGAGGTCAGATTCAAAATTTGCTTCCCCACTAGTGGTGGTTTCCAAACATGAATCTGGACAATGGAGATTTGGTTAAAATCATAGTCTAATAAACTATGTAATTAAGGGCGGAATTAAAGATTCTATAGATAAAATTCTGTTAGCCAGGACGTAACGAAGCCCGGATCTTGCGACAATAACGCATGTTCTTGAGCATGATCAAATAATATAAAAGATTTAACGAGGTCTAACCGGAATTTTTGGGATCGAAACGCGCAACCTCAAACATGAGAAGAGCACGATCCAGAAGGCCTAGCCTATTAACTTGGGTCAGGAGGACGTAAAAAATTCTATAGCGCTAAGGATATGATAAGTAACATAACTGTTATAGCAACCGTAGATTAGGAGTAGACATTTGAGCTAATAACAGATGTCTCAGATAAAGCAACAGGGTAGTTCTCGAAGAAAGAATCAAGAATATCATAAGACCAATTGGGTTATATTGCCGAAAGCTTCATAGCCGAGAAAAACAGTATGGTACTTTTGGTAAATTGTTTCTTGCTGCGTATGCTGCAGTGCTGCATTTGAGTATTATTTAGACGGTCATCTGTTCAAGTTATTGAAAGATCACAATCCGTTGTTAAGCATACCGGTTAAAACTGCGAGGCTTAATTACTAACGCAAATTGAATTACCAGATTTCCCGATTAGCAGAGTTCGACTTTACTGTCTCTCACATTATTGTTAAAGCATATGCTGTAGTAGATGCACTTAGCAGATCGAATGATGCAGGCTTCCAGCTGATACGTCAAGTTCAGTTGAAGAATTTAGTCAATCGAATGGAGTAATAGCAACGATCGGATCCTTTTAGGTTAATAAGAACTAAAAGACCCGGTTATGCTCGCAAGCTCCTAGGTGGTAAATGGTTGTTATGCGAAACGTTTAGAGACCACATAATTCATCAATTACACGATTTGAGTATCGGGTAAGAGCCTGGGCCATGTGCCTAATCTATAGGGTTTGGAGACATACGGCACTGAGATACGGAATAATGAGATACCCACTGGACGGTTTAGACGTGTACATATAGACTACCGAGATGCCCGAATTTAACGGTCAAATGTATTTGCTAATAATAGTTGATCGTTTTAGTATTCAATTTGAAGTTCGATTTTGTAGATATGATAGCAAAAGCGGTTTCGTTCGCGTCCCTACATAATAGGTTATCGCGATATTGTTTTCCGGTAAGAGTCACTATTGATCGCGTTTGTAAAATTATGTTAAAGTTTTTCATAGGTCCTCTCAACGTCACTGAAAAAAATGTATTGCATACTGCCACATACAATCCATGTGCAGAAAGGTTGGTAGAAAGGCTGCATTGTGAACCGAAATCTGAGTTGAGGTGTACAAATATAACAAGTCGGGTACGCAATCTTTCTATAGTATTGCTTGCCTAGCGCAACAGATATTGGGCACGATTAGGAACTTCAATAGAGGAATTCGTATGTGGGAAACCATTAAATAGACACTCCAAATAGTGCTTATTAGGCATTTAGATCCATAAATTGGTTTGTTGAAGAATTTATAGATTATATGTGTCGCTTAAATTTGACAACAACTAAAAAATTAAAAATCATGTGCAATGTGTCCTACGATCTAAGATCAACCTCGCTTGGTTTTGTAACGGATGAAAATAGGAAGAACTGCCTGACTTCATTTTACAAATAGCCGTATACGATCAAGAGGATGACGGAAAAAACTCATCAAACAAGTAAATGACATATAGGATTGTGCTACTTTGGATCGTTGCATTCTGCAATGTATCTAGTTTGGCGATAAGACTGAAGGATTAAATGAGTTAGGGGACCACAATTCCATCATCGAATCTGACGTGTGCAAACCGACGACGCAGGGACAAACTTCAAACCAGAAACTTTCACAAGACACTTTGTACACGGCATCAACATTATGCCTAACCGAACTACAAGGCTATCACGCTCCATCAAATCAGATATTTTCTCCAATAAAGTTAAAGTAACAAATATTACTAAGATTAAACCAGCGTGGCTGATTGGAACGAATATAATTCACAATTAAAATATTCATTTGATTTATATAACATTTTTTATTTAAATACTTTGTAGAATATATTCGTTCGAATTTCGCGTAATTAAAGTTTTCTGTATTCTTTGTCAGTTTAGCTTGATTTTATTTATCAAGTTTCATTTGCTGCTCCATTTCTCGGTACGGTTTTACAAATTTTGATCTCGAAGATTCAAATCTTAACAACCTAGTTTACATTTTAATTTGTGCATCGTCAGCAACAGGTAATTTATTAATTCTGTTTTTGTGTTTAAATCTGTTCCAGTCTTAATTTTCTGGTGCAGCGTTGCGTAAGAAGTACATAGTCCTTCACCTATTTCTTGATTAATTAATCATATATATCTATGATAAACATGTATAGTAATCTTAAATTTAACGAAAATGATATGATTGTGCATTGAGTCGTAGGACTGAACTTGATATATATGAATGATAAAATTAATTTTTCAGACTCCTATAGGCACTCTAAGGTTAAATCTGTCTTGGCTTCTATGGGGCTCCAATCAGCTAATAGGACTGAATTATGGATAGCAGTAACATTCCTTTAAAGCTAATTTTCTAGCTCAAAATAAACACTAATCATATTGCATTTAACCAGTAGTCGAACAATATGGAAAAACTACCTTCAATCACTCATACTCACGCGTCACCTCCTTCCATATTCATTATCAGAGTACGACAACAAACTGACTAGCGAGGATAAAACCGCATTAGAATGTAAAATTAATATGCGGCTCTCACCTCTAGTAATCTAACGTACAAGATACTTGACTGAAAATTTCGGATACAAAATTTCTACGCAGTCAAAAAATTAGCTTTGCGTATCTCGAAAAAAAGTTAACGATCGTGAGTTCATAGGAATTGGGCAGCCAACTTTAACAGTCAAGCACAATTTACTTGAGACTAGTAGAAGTGAGTGTGACATATTTACCTTTAAATGCTATTGCGATTTTATGCTCACTAGTCAGTTTGTCGTCGTACTCTGATGATCATCATTGAAAGGGGAATCGCGTCAGTAGATGTGATATATGTAACTGAATTACGGTTTGTTCCTCGATAGTCAGTTTGCCGTCGTATTTTGATGATGATCAAAGAAAGTTTCCGCGCGTCCATATGTGTCTGACGGTAATATTTCTGTTTTTCGACGACTGAGTAAATAAAATGGGATGGTGATTACTTCAATTTGGCAAACTTGACTTAAAGAAATGCTCGATATTTTACTATATATATATTAAAACATGCAATTTATATTATCTGCCAAAGATTAAACAATTTACGAATCATATAGTTACCAGAATCGCTTGATACTCTTCAGAGTTTTTCAAGATAGGCTGAATGAGGATTCTAAAGTATCCTCTTGAGCTCATTCCTGCCATTCAAATGTAGAACTTTGATTTAAATGACAGCAGGCGTACCATTTTTCTTACATTGTTCTTACATTTTTAAAAAATGGTGAAATTAGAAACTATCAATATATATATATGTATATATATATATATATATATATATATATATATATATGTATATATATATATATATATATATAAAACATGCATTTTATAGTATCTGCTAGATTAAACAATTTACAGTCCTTATAGTTACCAGAATCGCTTGAAATTCTTCAGAGTTTTTCAAGATTGGCTGAATGAGGATTCTAAAGTATCCTCTTGAGCTCATTGCTACCATTCAAATGTAGAACTTTGATTTAAATGACAGCAGGCGTACCATTTTGCTCGCATCTTCTAATCGTTTTAAAAACACCACTTTAATCTAACAACTTATATCCATACGGATTCGTTCACAGGCTAAATTAGGCATGGTTTTGACTGGAAAGGTGACACGTGGACCAAATACATACATCTCTCGTACTCTCGAATTGCGACACCAGTACCACAAGCTTGCCACTGTCGATTGTCCACATTTATCATCTAAATTGGACCTGGCTGGTAAAATTTAAACGCTAATAATACTTCGCTAGTTAAAGCTTGTAATATCGAATCATTGGCCTTTATGCCAATAAGTATATTTCCTTCAGAAATTATTATAAATTGTTATGGCATTTTCTTATATGTAACTGATACAAAATTGTTAAATAATGTTGTTTACTTAGTAATTGTCTAGGTCATAGAAACAGACGGGAATAGAGATCGGTCGTAGAGCCGGCCTACTGACCTGCAGCATGTGCAACATATAGTTTTCCTGGAAAAAACCCAAAGCAAGCTACAAAGTATCTCAAAATTTCACTTAAGCAATACAGCTATATTTCGCACTATTTGTTGTTTTGGCCGGTATTGCTCCGCAGCCTAAAATCGTGCTGCGTAGCAAATTACTGACAGCTTTTGAGGAAAATTCTCTAACTGGATATGCCGTTTTCTTTAAATGTTTGTTTGTGACAAAATTTGTAGACGTGCTTGACTTTGTGCATTCTTCTTTCAGTTTAATTTCTATAAATTCCTTAATAAATATCCTTTATCTTTTAGGAGGCAATATGTGGTCTCCAGTGAAAGACGTGCAAGATGTGCCTTATTTGCATGTCTATACTTGCAAGTTATCAAATTATGTTAGCAATTTTCGATTAATATTCCGTAAAGCCATGTTGGTTTGTATGCAAATCAATCAACAGCAGAATATTCCAAATGGTCTAGTATCAGTCGTTCTTTTATATTAAAAAATGAAGGGATAATTGTTGAGGCCCCTAACCTATTCGTGTCTGAGAGCCCCATAGATGGCAGATTGCTTGGACTCCTACAATTCACAGTAGAGTCTGATATGCTTATATTTTCATTTACATCTCCTAGGTTCAATTCCGCAATATCCTGCACTAACCTACTTGTGTCCTCAAATTTAATATCGGCCTCCATGTCTTTGGTTTAACAATTAAATCGACACTTAATGTTACGCATTCGGAATGCGAAAGTAAAATAGTATTAGTTCTCGAACAAATAATCTGGAAGGAGATATACGTGAACAACCGAATTTTCAAATTACCTGTTCCAGGATGTCCCTTTCCTGTGTAATATAATATCAGAACAAATGTCAATTATAGTAGGAATGTATTTGACGAGATGTATTCGTGTTACTAGATAAGAATATTAAAAATGCAGCAGACTAAAATAAATAAGACCAGTGAAGGTGCGAGGCACTCGAAAACTGAAAATGGCGCATAATTCAAAATCAAGTATTTAAACAAAGAATGTTCTAGAAAATAAAAAGAAAAAATTCTTTGTAAATAAAATTCGTTACAATCAGCCATGGTGGTTTAAATTTATTAGTCAATGTTATTTTACATATGGTGGGGGATTTAACTTCCTCCACATAATAGAAATTATTGTATAATCGTTGCACACGTTTGCTTAATTAATTTAGGCAGTGATTTAGCCATGATCTGTTTAATATGGATTGGCATCATTCCATCTTTCAAAATTCTGGTTTAGTAGTGTCAGAGACTATTCATTTATATTAAAGTTTATTGAAGTAGTATAGAGGCTGATATATTAATATGAACATCTTTGTTATTTCGATTTTACTTAAACATTAATTTTACTAATTCATCATTGCAAAAAAATCTGATTTCTCGTTATTTAAAATATCAATTATTTCACGAATATGGCTTTCGTTCTTTGGATTAAAATATGAAACTAAAAAATTGTTTCTCCAAATCACAAATAAAAGTTTACTCAGTTTTATCTACCGGTAATATGAGCTTTAAATTTTGTTTATATTTACTGCAATCATTTAAAATTTTTGTATCCTAGTCTATAGCTGAACTTATGTTTAGCCAGTATGATGCTTTACATTATGATTAGAAAAATTATCAATCAAATGTAACCTCATATTTAATACTATTTATAAGGTCAAATTTTAGGAGTTTTTGTAGTTAATGTAAGAGATTCTGTGGGCTAGTTGCCTATTTAGTGAGGTTATGTCCTCCTACTTACGCCTAGTAGCTGTTATTACAATCCGCGTTCGTGCTTAATCTGTGGCACCTTCTCGAAGGGTGATGTAAGAAATTTCAGTCGAAATGTCATTGCTTTATTGAACACAATGTTGTAAAACATAGATAAAAATCGTATGAAAGCACGCACAAAATAAGCACAAAATAAAAATTCAGGTTTTGAGTGTTGTCATATCTATCCACAGTATTCTATGTTTTGAGTGTTAAATCACATAAATCCACTAAACTGTAGGGTTTCGGATAAATGATTGAGAAATACACAAAATATAAATCCAGAAAGTTTCAGCTGAACTTTTAGTGTTATGTAAGAAGTGTGAAAGCACACAAAATATATAGATCCTGGATTTGTGCGTTAAATCACATAAATCCACTGCACGTTACCACCGTATTGAGCGTGGGTGTGTATTATTATTAAACAAAACCCTATTATTTACAATTAAATTTGCAGTTCAAGAAATCTCAATTAAAACTGCTTGAAACTAACATTTTTTTTGCTAAAATCACAGTTACGAGAAATATTGTGTAAAGCTAGAATTAGATTATGTGACCATAAAGTGAACTATATTTGTCCTAATTGAAGTTCGTTGGTTTGTAACACGGAGCCGCGTGTTAAATACACCCCTGACAATGAGAGTACACAATAAAGGGTGTTAACATTACAGGAGGTGTTATTACTCTGCCGTACCGCGTAACAACTGATGTTGGCTCTGTCAACATTAATTCTGGTTCCTCTATATCTCGCGGCGGCGTGACTTTTTTTTTTTTTTTTTTTTTTTTTTTTTTTTTTTTTTTTTTTTTTTTTTTTTTTTTTTTTTTTTTTTTTTTTTTTTTTTTTTTTTTTTTTTTTTTTTTTGGGCGTCAGTCCGTAGTCAGCAAAACTGTCTGAAGGTGGAGTTATCGTTTCGTCACTGCCTGATAGGTCAACATCGCAGAACAGTATGTCATTTGAATCAAAGTTGGCCAGGGATAATCTGTGTTTGGAGACAGCTTCAGCTTTGCCATTAATCTCCAAAATGATGTAATTCTGACGTAAATATAACACACGATAAGGACCGTGTTTCGGTTTGGCTAGATACCTGTTATCTATGTCGTTGCTGACGAAGAACCATTTGCAGCTTTCAAAATCTTTGCGTATATAGATTGGACCATATGGCTGACGTGTAGGACAGATCAGCCGATTCTGAGCGTTATACTGTAGGTAACTGCGAAGTGGAAACAGAAATTCCGGATCGTTCATCGTTATCGCAGTTTCAGAGCGTGATCGGACTAGTTCGCTAGGCAGCTGTAAACATTCGCCAAATACCATTTTAGCTGAGCTACATTTAATCGGCTCACGAGGTCTTGTACGCATTGATAGGATTACTTTCGGAAAAGCTGCAAGCTAATTTTCTTCTGGGCTAGCCTTGAGCGCCCTTTCAGTTCCCGATGTGGCCTTTCGACGAAACCATTTGCTCTAGGATTACCAGCCGCGGTCAAGGAAAGTTTGCCACCATAGTATTTCAGTAGGGAAGCGAACTCTTCGCCGAGGAACATCGCGCCACGACCGGTTTTCACTTTAGCTGGAGCACCAAACCGAGCGAACCAATTGATCTCTAAAGCATAACTCAAAGTGTCTTTCTTCATGTCTGGTAGTGTTAAGGCCTCATAACATCGAGTGGCGCAATTACGTATTGACAGTAGATAGCGTATATTTTTCAGAGCAGGTAAGGTTACCAGAACCGTAACTTGGGTACTTGGATGACTTGTGGCGCTTTTTTGGTTTGTCTGATCACTTTGCATTTCTAACATTCTAGACATTGTTTTTCATTACTTCTTGACATCTCGCCGCATGCCAGAGAAAAATTCTTTCTCGATAAAATTTCCACTGAGGCTTCGCCAAATGCATGGTTCATTGAATGGTTAACCTCGAAAATCTCGTGAGTGAGTTTTCAGGTATAATCGGCCGAGGGCCCACGCCAGGTAATTTCAAACTGCAGCAGAGTTCCATTATAAACAAATGTTTTCAGGTGATTGACATCAAATGTCCGAAGTGATGAATCGTCTTGCTGTGCTGCTTGAAATCCCTGAGTACTTATAAGTAAAAGACACAGGATAGAGGCACAGAGTTATGCAGGACGGCTCAGGGAGTCTGCAACTACGTTTTCTGATCCTTTGACATGAGTGACTTCATATTCATACTCGTGTATTCGTGTAAGTTGCGAGTTGACACGTCGTGAATATAAATACTCTTTCTTTCCTCTGAACATCGGGAGTAGAGGAAGTCGGTCGGTGTATATCTTGAACTTTCGGTCATCCAGATAGTTGTTCAAATAAAGAATCGACCGGTAGATTGCGAGTAACTCTTTCCCTAATGTATCACATCGAGTCCGCAAGGTTGCAGTTTTTGCGCGATAGGTCGTTGTACGCCATTTATAAACTTTTGAAGTACTGCGCCTGTGGCAACGTCGGATTCGTCAGTGATCAATTTAAAAGGTTGAGACCAATACGGAGAATTTAACATGGTCGCTATGCATAAGGCCTTTTGGCATCTTCGTAAGCCTGTATGTCGTCCACGTTGGGCTCAATTAGTTCTGATTTTTAACGGAACGGTTTTCGGGCACGAGATATTTGTGAAGCTGTGCCTGAATCTTGGAAAGTCAAGGTACGAATCGAGAGTAGTAGTTCACCCTGCCAAAGAATCATCGTAACGCTCGAGCGGGGGTTGGAGGCTGTATGTCTTGAATGGCACGAAATTTAGCAGGTAGGGGTGTCATGCAAAGAAAAAATTGTTGCCATGAAGCCGGAGGCCATAGTCTGCTAGACGTGCGAGTAGAATGTCAATATGCTGCATATGTTCGGACATTGAATTGGAGAATAACAGAATGTCGTCTAAGTTGGGAATTACAAATGGTAGACCAGTTAGTATTTCATCCTTAACGCGTTTAAATGTTTAAGATGTTTTCATAAGACCGAAATACATATAATGATATTCGTGAGTGCCACCTCCTGTGAATCTGAGTGCAGTATAAGATACGGAGTATATGCCAATCGGTACTTGATAGTAGGCTTTCACTAGGTCGAGTTATGATTACACAGAATGGCCAATAGCAGAACTGAGTAGTTCAGCTGAATTTGGCAGGATGTACGAATCAGACTGTGTGCAAGAATTGAGATTACGATAATCCCCGCACACTCTGAATCTTCCGGGTTCACTTTCTGGCACTACTAGCACAGGCGACGCAAATGGTAAGCTAGGTTGTGTACAGATGTCTTTTTGACGTAGCAGGGCAAATTCTTGCTATGCGGTCTTATGTTTGTGTGGTGCCAATGGATGTGCTCTGAGAGGTTGAGGAAGTGGCTTCGATAAGATGATACGATGAGCTGTGATAACACGCTTCCTCTTGAGATCGGACATAAAAGAGTTAGGTTTGAAAATCTCTTCATGTAGCTTTAGAAAACCGTCCAGTTGTGGCACATGAGGAACTGGAGGAATTAGCTGTATAGATGTGACTGCTTTGGCGTGAGTCATGTGTTTTAGCGCTGCTGGTAGCAACTGATTGTCGGCAATGCGTATCTATCATGTTCTTGGACGTATAGTAAGTTCGGCATGTTCGGGGTAGTCACACCCAAAGATGTTTCTTGTCGTGTTTGCAATGATTAAAGGATAATTGTATATTTTTTTGAGTTGGAGTACGAGATTGTGTATACTCGTACCCCAAACGTCGCTATGTTGGAGCCATTGGCAAAGTTAAGACTGCTGGTAATGACTAGGTGGATTGGTTCGAAATAATTGTGGCGTAGTATGCTTACATCTGATCCAGTGTCTGGGAAATAACTCGCGTGAGTTTCCATCACGGATGAGGAAGGATGTTGATTGCGGCAACTGACGATGGGACTGTTTGCTGGCATTTGGAGGTTTGAAGCATGATTTGACTGTAAAGACAAAAGTTTAATTGCGCTCTACCGCGAAAGCAACGTGCTTCAAGCCATTAGACATGGGGCGGTCAACAATCTTGCGGTAATCAGCTCCTACTGAGGAGACTGACCCCAGCAGTTATCCGAACCCTCCATGGGCGGATCATTCTGAGTTGTAGAAGGTGACCGCGTCCATCTGAACGTCGCCACTGTGCACGGGAATGTGCAACCATTTCTAAGGCAAAAGCGTGTGGAGTGGTCATAGCTGCGGTGATTCGGACACCACTCCGCCGGTAGCTATGGAACTGTGGCCCAGGTTCTGGACGTCGATCTCCAGGTGATGTTTCGGGACGGTGGTCGACACTGGTCTCGTTTACTCTAGTCGCGTCTATAGAGGACGGCATCGACTGAGGCCGAATCTAGCCCGACGGTGAGGCTCTCTAGCAGGCTGATGAGGCGCGCATTGGTGACATTAATGGATTGAGACACGGACAGTCGGAAGGTGATGTAACCTGGCTCTAAAGCAGGTGAGCGGCAGTGTTGTTTCTTCCACTATTTTTCTAGATGTGCAGGCAGTAGGTCGTCTTGCAATTAGAGGGATTCGCGCAGAAATCTGGCCATCTCTTGGAATACCGGAGGAAGGTTCCGAATGAATGGTCGCATTAAGATTTTCTTGGGTAGGTTGAATTCGGAGGCTTTCTGCTACATATCCTGAACTGGATGTCATCTTGTTTGTGTGTGCTGTCGAGTAAAGATGGCAGTGTTACATCGTCCTTACCCGTCGTCGTGTGGCTGTCTTGGAGAATTGTGATCACGAGCGAGTGGTTCGCTGGGATTTGTGGCTCAGGATTTGTTTTCTCGTCTGTTCTCCCTGCCTTACCGGATTCACTCTTCCGTGGCATACATCCGAAGTGCTTGGGCTAGTGGAAGGACTAGCGCCTGTTTGATATTCTCATAGGCTAGTGTTTCTGATTAAATAATTATTGGCTGTGAGTTCGACGAAGCGGGATGCCATTTATGTAGGAATTGTGGTTATTGTAGGAGGTTTTGCAGGGTAGCTGTCTATTCAGTGTTGCTATACCATTCCTACATATGCCTGTTAGCTGTTCTTGAGATTCGTGCTAATGATAAGTCAACGAACTTTTCCCCAAAAGGTGATGTGAGAAGGCTAAGTCGAATCATCATACGTATATAGAATACAATGTTGCTAGGTAAATTAAAATTCACTGTTAATCCTAATAATCCGTGCTCTAGATGGCAACAAAATAATCTATTGTCAACACAATTAACTGTCTCGTATAAAATTAATCACAATAAACACAATAAATAAATCCAGAATGTCTTGGCAGAAATTATATTTTAATATGAGCTAGAAGTGATGTAAAATATATAAAGCCAGAATGTCTTGACTGAATCAGTAATACATTCATGTGAATGATTTAAAATGAAAAGATGATATAAATTCAGAATGCCTTAGCAGACTTGTTGATACACATCAGTTATATAAATCCTGGCATTAATCGTTGTCGCTTAAATCCACTGCATGTTACCGGAATATTGCGCGCGGGTGTTCTTTATTATTAAACATAACCCGATTAATTACAATTAAAATTTCAGTTCAAGAAATATCAATTAAAACTACTTGAAACTAACAGAGATTGTTGCTAAAATCACAGTTAAGAGAAATATTGTGCAAAACCAGAATTAGCATGTGTGACCGTAAGTAAAACTATATTTTTCAACATTGAGCTTCGTTGGGTTGTAACGCGGAGTCGCGTGGCCTAGTGTTGTGCTCCTTATTATTATTATTTGGAGAGCAACATTTTACCTCTGGATAAGAGAGATAACATGCGCCTTACTAAATGAGTTATTACCTACAATTTGTTCAGCCATAAAGCTTCGTATGTGGATAACTACCTTTTGTTATAGCATGCAATAATTATTTTAAATGCTAAGTCTGGAGAACATACGTGTGAGATTTCAACTATGTATTGTTCAATTGCAGACGTGTAATAACCATTTGATTTAAACTAGGCATTTAAGCAGTAATGTTCTTTCTTTCGATAAATTAACCGTCTGGTTGATCGACGATTTGCGCGTGTATATTGGTTAATAATATTTAATGTCGACATTAATGGCTGTTTCTCTTTTATTGGTAGTAACGACAAGTGTGTGACTTTAACTAACACTTATAGTTTTGTTGCACTAAATGTGCCTGTTAATACAGCTTCTATTTCCTTTTGTGTTATTGTAGAAACTGCGTCTCCTTTGAATGGGCTTTTCAGGTGGACAGCTTTGTTGCCTGGTCTGCAATACGTCTGTCTTTGTTTACTGTCCCATTTATTATTTGATTCAATTAATTATCTTCATTAGATCTCCATTAGAAATTAAAAAGTTAATTGCTTTATTATATTCGCCGTCTTTTGGATATTGACTAATTAACCTGTCGACTCTTGTAAAGCAGCCACGAATTAATGATAATTTTTATTTAAACTGCACAAAACTGCTGTAGTGCAAATATTGTGCAGATCAGGTTGGAGTATGATAAACATTTCTATTTAATTTATCCGTAGTTTCTTTATTTTATAGCACATCTAAGAAAGGAAACAACCAATCGATTGCGTGCGTCAGTTCTATTTCAAACCCAATGATTAAAATTGTTTATAAAATTATGTTCTAGGCTATATTCTATGACCAGGCTTTACTTTAGATATCATTTAAACAGATAGAGCAGCATGTATTGACACGGAAAAATTTAAATTCTTTTAAAGATATCAGCAGGATTGCAGACATCACAACACTACGCCCGAAAGAGACAAGAGCGTTGCCATAATGAACAGACCTGACTAATCACAAAATTTGGAAAAGGTTACGAATGAAAATACAGAATTCACGCGTCTAGACGATAAATCAGATGAAATAGACAAAGTGGATCGAAAATTAATAAAAGAAATTGTGGTCTTTTAAAAATTAAAAAATATGATCTTGATAGATGCCGGTTTAATTTCTGAGGACACTGCACAGAAGCTCAAGCCGGTTGGATCATCTACACCAAAAACTTACAGATTACCAAAAACGCACAAAACATATTGTCCTGTTGGGCCAATTTTATCAATGGTTAATTCTCCATTTTATGCATTGGCTTAATGGTTAGTTCATATATTTGAACTACACTGCAGAGTACTATGTAATTATTCGTTTGTCGTTTCGCTTCAGTTAGTAAACTAAATTAAAAATATAAATGTTAAAATAAAGATTACGGTACCTTTTGATGTAAGGGTTTCTTTTAAATGTTCCAATTGATGAAAACATTGACGTTATAGTCAAAGCGTTATTACGCGACTTTGTACCATCTTCGGTGTCAGATCACACTACACAAACCTATTTTACTATGCACAGAAAAAGTTAGGCTTTGTTTTAATAGAGGCATCTATAAACATAGTGACAGTGTGGCAATTGGGGTCTTTTATCTCCAGTGTTGTCTAAGACTTTTCTAGGACATATAGAGAACGCATCATTAAAGGGTGACATAAGTAAATGTGCTCAATAAATACGGTACGTGGATGATATATTTCTTGTCCTTAAGAACAGGTTATAATCATGCACACTGCTTCAATGTTTCAACAAATCACGTAACAATATCGGCTTTACGTCAGAGCATGAGAAATATGATAGTCTGCCCTTCATAGATATAAAAGAAAGAAACTAAGGATAAATTATATAGAACAATTTACTATACTCAAACCTGATCTGCACATTATTTGCACAAAAGCAGCTTTGTGCAGGTTAAATATAAATAATCAACAGTTTGTGGCTGCTTTACAAGAATCGACAGCTTGGTTAGTCAAGGTTTAAAAGACGGCGAATATAATAAAGCAATTAATTATTTCATGTCTAATAAAGATCCTAGATAATTAATGGAATCAATTAATGAATGGGGCAGTAAACAAAACCAGACATATTGCAGACCAGACAACAGAGCTGTCTACCTGAAAAGTCCATTCAAAGGAGACGCAGTTTCCAAAATACCACAAAAGGAAAAAGAAGCTGTATTAACACGTAAATTTAATGCAACAAAACTATAAGTATTAGTTAAAGTCGCACACTTGCCGTTACTAGCAATAAAAGAGAAACAACCATTAATGTCGACATCAAATATTATTAACCAATATACACACGCAAATCGTCGATCGACCAGACGGTTAATTTATCAAAAGAGAGGGAATTGCTGCTTAAACGCCTATTTTAAATTAAATGGTGATTGCACGTCTGCAATTGAACAATACATAGTTGAAATTTCACACGTACGTTCTCTAGACGTAGCATTTTAAATAATTATTACATGCTATAACATAAGGGAGTTAGCCATATACAAAGCTTAATAACTAAAAAATTGCAACCGGATCTTTGCAAGCATAAGAATTTTTAAGAATTGAGCTTGAACTGGTTTTTACCCATTTACATTTTTCTACCTTGTTTCATTTTTAATTAATAAAATATAAGATGATCAATTGCAGACACTTAATGTAGAGGATGTTAAATCCTCCGCCTTATGTAAAATTACCTTGACTGATAAATTTAAACCACCATAGCTGATTGTAACAAATTTTATTTAAAAGAATTTTTTCTTTTTATTATCCAGAACATTCTATGTTTAAATACTTGATTTTAAATTGTGCACTATTTTCAGTTTTCGAGTATCTCGCTCTGTGTCTGGTATTGTAATTTTGGTTTACTGCATGTTAACAATTTTCTATAGTAAACGATTACATCATTATCAAATATAATTCTCCATCACTTGCCTTTGTTCTGATATAAAATAACATTGAAGAGGAGCCTAGGAACAGGTATATTTGATTTTATCGTTGGGTCACGTTTATACCATAACAGATTATTGCTGAAAGGAACAGCTTTCCAACTTTCAATTTCCGATTGCCTAACAGTATGTATCGATTTAATTGTTATGTCATATATTCATGGATACTGATATTAACTTTGAGGACACAAGTAGGTTAGTGCAGGATATATTGGACTTGAACTTAAGTGACGCAGGCAATAATATAAGCCTATCAGACTATACTGTGAATTTTAGGACTTCCAGCGATCTAGCATCTATGGGGCTTGCAGACACGAATAGGTTAGGGGCCTCAACATTAAGAAGAACACGCAGATAAGCGGCTCTTGTATTTGATAATATTTCTTTTTATTTTTGCACAAAGAAAGGTTACTATGAATTTTATTAAGGCTCCATTCCAAAAGGTTACATATATTTATATATGAGTATGTGAGTAATGTGTTCGTAGAGTTGACTTCTCAAAAGTTTTCTTATTATGGCTGAAGAAAATATATTATTTATAAATTATATTTCAAAATGGCAAATAGGGCAGATAAAAGACGCCAATAATTTATCTATTATAACTAACAATGCATTCATTTATTTTAAATAAATTTGGAGTTTGCACGAGAGTAGATATGATATGAGGCAAAACACACAGTCTGATTCGTACATTCTGCCAAATCCAGCTGAGCTACTCAGATCTGCTATTTGTTATGCAGTGTATTCAAAAGTTGACCTAGTGAAAGCCTACTATCGAGTACCGAAGGACAAAGACTCCGTATGATATAATACACTGAGATTCACCGGGGGTGGCACTCACGAATATCACTATATGCCTTTCGGTCTCAAGAATGCCTCGCAAACCTTCCAACGCGTTATGGACGAAATACTAAATGGTCTACCATTTGTAATTCCATATTTAGACGACATCCTGGTATTCTCCAACTCAATGTCCGAAAATATACAACATATTGGTATTCTACTCACACGTCTAACAGACCATGGCCTCCGACGTCATGGCAACAAATGCATCTGTGCACAGTAATACATTGAATTCCTCGGTCACTAAATTTCCGAAAAAGGCATGGCACCTATACCAGCTAAGGTTTGTGCTATACAAGATCTACAGCCTCCAAGCACCGTTGGAGCATTACGACGATTCTTGGGCAAGATGAATTACTATTCTCGATTTATAACCTGCCTTGCCCAGATTCTGGCACCTCTTCACAAATATCTTCTGCCAGAATGATGTTTTGTCAAGAAATCACAACTGATTCAGCTCAACGTGGACGACATGCAGGCTCACGAGGATGCCAAAAGGACCATATGCAAAGCGACGATGCTACATTCTCCTGATTGGTCTCAACCTTTTGAATTGATCACTGAAGCATCCGACGTTGCCATAGGTTCAGTACTTTAACAGTCCATCAATAGCATACACCAGCCTATCGCCTTATTTTCGCAAAAACTACAACCTCGCGAGATGCGATATGCTGCATTAGGGAAAAAATAACTTGCAATTAACCGGTCGATCCTACACTTCCACACCTATCTGGATAGCCGAAAGTTCAAGACCATCTTCCTCTACTCCCGATGCTCAGATGAAAGAAAGAATATTTATATTCACGACGTGTCAAGTCACAACTTACACGAATACACGAATATGAATATGAAGTCACTCATGTCAAAGGGTCAGAAAACGTGGTCGCAGACTTCCTAAGCTCTCCTGCAGAACTCTGTGCCTCTATCCTGTGTCATTTACCTATAAGCACTCAAGAATTGCAAGCAGCTCAACGAGATGATCCCTCACTTCGGACATTTGTTGTCTATCGCCTGAAAATGTTTGATTATGATGGAAATCTGCTGCAATGTGAAATAACTGGGTGGGCCCTCGGCCGTTTTTACCTGAAAAACTCCGCCACAAGATTTTCGAGGTCTACCATTCAATGAGCCAACCATCTGGCGAAACCTCAGTTGAAATACTATCCAGAAAGTATTTTTGGCCTGACATGCGGCGAGATGTCAAGAAGTGGTCAAAACAATGTCTAGAATGTCAGAAATGCAAAGTAACGAGACACACCAAAACGTCGCCACAAGTCATTCAAGTACCCAAAGTCCGGTTCACGCATATACACGTTGATCTGGTAACCTTACCTGCCGTAAACAATATGCGATATCTGCCGCCAATACAGGATCGCACCACTCGAGTGTATGTGGCCATACCACTGCCAGACATGAAGCAAGACACTGTCAGTTATGCTTTATAGCTCAATTGGTTCAATCGTTGCGCACAGATCCTCGGCGAAGAGTTTGCTTCCCTACTAAAATACTATGGTGTTAAACTTTCCTTGACGGCGGCTAGTACTCCTAGAGCAAATGGTTTCGTTGAAAGGCCACATCGGAAACTGAATGCGGCGCTCAAGGCTAGCCCAGAAGAAAATTAGCTTGCAGCTTTTCCGAAAGTAATCCTATCAATGCGTACAAGACCTCGTGAGCCGATCAAATGTAGCTCCGCTGAAATGGTATTTGGCGAATGTCTACAGCTGCCTGGCGAACTAGTCCGATCACGCTCTTAAACTGCGATAACGATGAATGACCCGGCATTTCTGTTTCCACTTCGCAGTTACCAACAATATAACGATCAGAATCGGTTGATCTGTCCTACACGTCAGCAACATGGTCAAATATATAAACGCAAATATTTTGATAGCTGCAAATGGTTCTTCGTCTTATACGATATGGATAACAGTATTCTAGCCAAACCGAAGCGCGGTTCTTATCGTGTGTTAGATCGACGTCATAATTACATCATTTTGAAGATTAATGGCAAAGCTGAAGCCGTCTCCAAACACAGACTATCCCCGGCCGACGTTGATCCAAATGACCCGCTGTTCCGTGACGTCGACCTATCAGGCAGTGAAGAAACGATAACTCCACCTTCAGACAGTTTTACTGACTACGGACTGACGTCCGACATCTCATCAACACCGAGCCAACTGACGCTGTCATACCGCCACGAGATATAGAGGAACCAGAATAAGTGTTATAGAGCCAACGTCAGTTGCTACGCGGTACGGCAGAGTAATAACACCTCCTGTAAGGTTAGCCCCCTACCATTGTGTAGTAATTTTCATTGTCATGGGGGGGGGGGTGTATGTAACACGCGGCTCCGCGTTACAACCCAACGATGTTCAATTTTGACAAATACAGTGTTTTTTTAAATCAAATAATCTAATTCTGTTTTTACACAATATTTCTCTTAACTGTGATTTTAGAAACAATCTCTGTTAGTTTGAAGCAGTTTTAATTGAGATTTCTTGAACTGCAATTTTATTTGTTTTTAAAGGGGTTTTGCTTATTAAATATACACACCCGCGCGCGATACGCAGGAAGCGTGCGGTGGATTATAGTGCCATAGTGGAATTACTCTTCTTCTTTGGATTATTTGCAGTTTATAGAAGTGATTTACTGTTCGTATATAATTCTACGTATCAGAATTTCAGAGTACAATGGATTATTATAATTAAATAATTTAAAATACATACAATCAATTTCTAGTAGTGATTCTCTTTTTTTGCATAATATTACACTCGAATTGTACCTTAATTTTTCCTATTTTGATAATGAATCTATTATTCGTTTCAGCCGAACTTTGTGATATTGATATATTAAACAGTACAAGTAGTGAGATTTACTTATCTACATGAGAGTAATTGCACATTTTTATTTGATGTTCCATAGTAATATATGTCTACTTGCACACTATTGGTTAACGGCAAGTTTCGCTTTTTTCTCATTGGTGCAAGGTAAATAAAATTGAATTTAATTTACGCAATATGTCGGCAATTTATTTGTGTCGTTACAATAGGGTTTTGTTTAATAAATATACACACCCGCGTAATACGCAGGGAACTTGCTGTGGATTATAGTGCCCAGATGGATTTATTATTTGATTCTACGCATCAGGACATCAGATTTCAATGGATTATTATAACTTAATCATTTAAAACCTAGCAAACATTGGAATAATTATTTGCGATGTTTTTTTCAAGACTGTTTTGACACGATTTTTATCCATCAATTATCAGTGACAATATTTACCTGTGATTTTAAACTAAATTGCTAAACAATCGGAATTTATATCATCATATATTTTCAAATAATTACATGTATTTATCACAATTCAGACGTTTGTGTTCCTGATAATTACTTGCGTATAAGACATTCAATTGTGTTGATAATATGTTGCTTTGTTACCGTCTAGAGCACGGTCCGTTTTGTTTAACTGTGCATTGATTCATGCTTAGCTACACCATTGACAATAAACTGATGAAAATGGATGAGTTTTCTCACCTCATTCTTCGGGATAGGGACATGGATTAATCCTGAACGCGGATCCTAATAACAGCTACCAGATATTATATTGGAGGATAATTTCGCACTAAATAGACAGCTGCCCCACAAAACCAATTCCAATAACTACTAAACCTCCTACATTAATGGTGCCCCATTTCTTTGAACTCACAGCCAACAAAGAATTAAGCAGCATCTGGGTTTTGAGAACTTCAAGCACTTTGGACGAATGCCACAAAAGAAAGTAAATCCTAAGACACAAATCACAGCAAAACACCCTCTCGAGATCACTATGCTCAAAGACAGCGGCACGATGACGGGTGAGGACTATGTAATACTGTCATTTATTCTCATAAACACTCACACACATAAGATGACGTCCAGGTCAGGAAATTCAGGAAGCCCGGCGGTCAGCCAAGCAATTGGCCGCGCCAACAAATGAACATAGTATAAAATATGCCAATTCGATCCAGACTACCTCGACGAGTGGTTCGACGATGTTACTTTATTGGCCAAAAGGCCAATGTAACAGACGAGGGTTCAATATTTTTGAGGGCTTGCGAGACAATCCCAATGTCTCTCAGGCCCGGACTTAAAGACATCCTGCATCAATTCACTGAAGTAAATTTGTGCGCAGCCTTCACAGAGCGTGCAACGTGCCGTCAAGCAACGCTTGATACCAGATCAAGAAGACAGGCTTACAGAATTGTTGAGCCAGATGTCCCTAGGTAGCCGCACGCCTTCTGAGCTATTTAGGGAGATGGAGCAGAAAGCCTACGAATTTAACCTGCCCAAAGAAAATCTTAATGCGACTATTCATAGAGAAGCTCCCTCCAACACTCCAAGAGATGGCCACGTTCCTGCGCGAATCCGTCGAATTGCAAGACGACGTTCTGCCGGCATGTCTAGACAAGTGGTGGAAGAAACACCCCTACAGCTTACTTTCCCCAGAGAAAGATTACATCACCTCACGACTGTCCAAATCACAATCCAACGCATCATCAGCTGAAACAAATGTCACGGATGTGCGCCTCATGAGCCTTCTCAAGAATCTGACCGCTAGGCCTAATTCGGCCTCAGTTGATGCCGCCCATTATGTACGCGACCAGAGCAGGCGTGAACAGCGTCGACCACCGTCCCGCAACAGCACCCGGAGGCCACAGTTCCACAGGTACCTGCGGATTGGTGTCCAAATCACCGCAACTATGGCCACTCCACACGATATTACCGCAGAAACGGCTGCACATTCTCGCACACAGACGCGATGTTCAAATGGGTGCGGTCACTTTCAACAACTCAAGAGGATCCGCCCGTGGAAGGTTCGGAAAACTGCTGGGGTCAGCTTCCTCTGCGGCAGTAGAAGCTGATCACCTCAAGATCGTTGGCCGCTCTACGTCTGATGGCTCGATGTACGTTGATTTTGCGGTGGAGCGCAATCAAACTATTGCATTTACAGCGACGGCTCCAGTCAGGTCATGCCTCAAACGCCCAAATGCCAACAACCAGTCCCATCACAAGTTGCCACTATCGACATTCTTTCTCATTCGTGATGCAAACTTTGGCGAATTATTTCTCATAGACACTGGATCATATGTAAGCTTACTACGACACAATTATTTCGAACCTACCCACATAGACGACACCAGCAATCTTACCCGCGCCAATGGCTCCAACATAGCGTTGTTTGGGGTATGAGTACACAAAATCTCGTTTTCTAACTCAAAAAAATGTTTCAATTATCCTTTATCATTGCCAATACGACAAGAAACATAAAACGTGACATTCTTGAACACTTTGACCTTACCATTCGTCCAAGAACACGAGAGATAAGCGCTGCAGATAATAATTTGCTTTCATGAGCGCTAAAACATACGGCTCGGGCCGATGCAGTCTCGTCCATAGAGCTAATTAATCCAGTTTCTCATGTACCACAACTGGACGATGTTCTGAAACGTCAAGAAGAAATTTTAAAACCTATCACCTTCCTGTCCGATCTGAAAAGGAAGCGTACCATCACGGCCCATCGTATCATCTTATCGAAACCACTTCCTCATCCTCCACCAGCACGTCCAATGGCACCGCACAAACATAAGGCCGCCAAAAACGAATTCGCCATGCTACCTCAACAAGACATCTGACCACGATCCAGCTCACCTCATACGTCGCCTGTAATAGTAGCACAAAAGAGTGAACCAGCAACATTCAAGGTGTGCGGAGATTATCGTATTCTCTATTCTTGCACACAGACTGATTCGTACATCCTGCCAAATCCAACTGACCTACACAAATCCACTATCGGTCATGCTGTGTATTCAAAACTCGACCTAGTGAAAGCCTACTATCATGTAACGATGAACAAAGACTTCGTATCATATACTGCACTCAGTTTTACCGGATGTGGCATTCAGGAATATCATTAAATGCCTTTCGGTCTCAAGAATTCCTCGCAAACCTTCCAACGCGTTAGAGACGAAATTTCCTACTTAGAAGACATTCTGGTATTCTCCAACTCAATGTCCGAACATATACGGCATATTTACATTCTACTCACACGTCTAGCAGACTATGGCCTCCGACTTCATGGCAACAACTATCTTTGCACAAAAATCAGTTAAATTTATCGGTCATCAAATTTCCGAGAAAGGTATGACGCCTATACCTGCTAAGGTTCGTGCTATTCAAGATCTACAGCCTTCAACCACCGTTCGAGCATTACGACGATTTTTTATCAAAAGGAACTACTATTCTCGATTCGTACCCTGCCTTGCCTAGATTCTGGCACCTTTCCACAAATATCTAGTGCCAGAAAGCCGTTTTTTTCAAGAAATCACAACTGATTCAGCTCAACGTGGACGACATGCAGGCTTACGCGGATGCCAAAAGGGCCTTGAGCAAAGCGAACATGCTGCATTCTCCTGATCGACTTCAACCTTTTGAATTGATCACTGACGCAATACTTCAACAGTCCATCAATAGCATACACCGGCCTATCGCCTTTTACTCACAAAAACTACAACCTCGCGAGATGCGATATGATAAATTAAGGAAAGAGTTACTCACAATCTACCGGTCGATCCTACACTTCCACACCTATCTGGATGGCCGAAATTCAAGATCTACAATGAACACCTTCCTCTACTCACTATGATCAGAGGAAATTGAGAGCATTTATATTCACGACGTATCAACTCACAACTTACAAGAATACACGATTATAAATATGAAGTCACTCATGTCAAAGGATCAGAAAACGTAGTTGCAGACTCCCTAAGCCGTCCTGCAGAACTGTGCTTCTATCCTGTTTCCTTGACCTATAATCACTCGGGAATTGCAAGCAGCTCAGCAAGATAATCCATCATTTGGGATATTTGATGTCAATCGCCTGAAAATATTTTATTATGATGGAAGTCTGCTGCAGTGTGAAATACCTGGCGTGGGCCCTCGATTATGTCTAAAAACTCCGTTACAAGATCTTCGAATTTTACCATTCAATGAGCCATCCATCTGGCGAAGCCTCAGTGGAAATTCTATCCAGAAAGTATTTTTGGCCTGGCATGCGGCGAGATGTCAAGAAGTGGTCAAAACAATGACTAGAATGTCAGAAAGGCAAAGTGACGAGACTCACCAAAACCGCGCCACAAGTCATCCAAGTGCCCAAAGTCTGGTTCACGCACATACACGTTGATCTGGTAACGTTACCTGCCGTGAACAATATACGATATCTACTGCCAATACGGGATTGCACCACTCGATGGTAAGAGGCTATACCACTGCCAGACATGAAGCCAGACACTATCAGTTATGATTTACAGCTCAATTGGTTCGCTCGGTTTGGTGCCCCAGCTGAAGTGACAACCGATCGTAGCGCACAGTTCCTGGGCGAAGAGTTCGTAGCCCTACTGAAATACTATAGTGCCAAACACTCCGTGACCGCGGCTCGCAATCCAAAATGTCACAGCGGGAACTGAAAGCGGAACTCAAGGCCAGCCCAGAAGAAAATTGGCTTGCGGCTTTACCGAAAGTACTCAATGCGTACAAGACCTCGGTAGCCGATCAAATGTAGCTCCGATGAAATGGTATTTGGCGAATGTCTACGGCTGCCTGGCGAACTAGTCCGATCACGCTCTGAAACAGCGATAACGATGAATGACCCGGAATTTCTGTTTCCACTTCGAAGTTACTTACAGTATAACGCTCAGAATCGATCGATCTGTCCTACACGTCAGCAACATGTTCCAATATATAGACGTAAAGCTTTTGATAGCTGCAAATGGTTTTTCGTCAACAACGACATGTATAACAGCATTCTAGCCAAACCAAAGCGCGGTCCTTATCGTGTGTTAGATCGACGTCAGAATTACATTATTTTGGAGAATAATGGCAAAGCAGAAGCTGTCCCAATCACAGATTATCTCCGACCGACGTTGATCCAAATGACCCGCTGTTCCAAGATGTAGACCTATCATGCGGTGAAGAAACGACGATTCCACCTCCAGAAAGTTTTGCTGACTACGGACTGACGCCTAACATCTCACCAACAACCGAGCAAACTGACGCCGTCACGCCGCCGCGAGATATAGAGGAACCAGAATCAGTGTCGACAGAGCCAACATCAGTGGTTACACGTTACGGCAGAGCCATTACAACACTTGTAATGTAAGCCGCTTTCATTGGGTACTAATTTCCATTGTTGGGGTGTGTAACACGCGGCTCCGCGTTACAACCTAACGATGTTCAATTTTGATAAATATAGTGCTCTTTAAGATCAAATAATCTAACTCTGATTTAACACAATATATCTCTTAACTGTGATTTAAGAAACAATCTCTGTTAGTTTCAAGCACTTTTAATTGATATTTCTTGAACTGCAATTTTAATTATAATTAATAGGGTTTTGCTTAATAAATATACACACCCGCGCAATTCGCAGGGAACTTGCGGTGGATTATAGTGCCCAGGTGGATTTATTATTTGATTCTACGCATCAGGACATCAGATTTCAACGGATTATTATAACTTAATCATTTAAAAACTAGCAAATATTGGAATAATTATTTGTGATGTTTTTTTCAAGACTGTTTTTACACGATTTTTATCCATCAATTATCAGTGACAATATTTACCTGTGGTTTTAAACTAAATTGTTAATCAATCGGGATTTATATCATCATATATTTTCAATTATTTACATGTATTCATCACGATTCAGACGTTTGTGTTCCTGATAATTACTTGTGTATTAGACATTCAATTGTGTTGATAATATATTGCTTTGTTACAGACTAGAACACGGTCAGTTTTGTTTAACCGTGCAATAAACGGATGAAAATGGATGAGTTTTCTCGCATCACACATCTGGAAATGGACCTGGATTAATCCTGAACGAGGATCCTAATTTCAGCTACCAGATATTATTTAAGAGGATTATTTCGCGCTAAATAGACAGCTACCCCGCAAAACCTATTACAATAACTACAAATCCTCCTACGATATATTTTACATTTACGATTCTGAAAATCGTACTGTTGGTAGCCTCTTTCTGCTATTTTTGTTGAAATAAATTCTTCAAATTTTTGATTTCACAGTCTTTCGATTTCTTGATTATTATTTATTTTTATATAAACCTCGTTAATTTGCATTTGGTCTTTAAGCTTTTCTTCATAGATTTACCGGTCCATTAAACAGTCGCTCCAACTTCGTCAACTTTTAAACATCACCTAATTAATTATCAATTATCTCCAAAAGCATAATAATTTATAAGCACTTTTAAATTTGCCTTCATGATTGACCAACAAAAGGGTAATCTCCAATTCGACTTAGGATCTATCCACTACTGTGCCATGCTTGGAAGTCGGTTTAGCTTTTGTAATAAACGGAATCTTAGACGAGAAAGCCATAGGAGCGGCAGATTTTTCTATTGAAATGCATTATAGATAAATTTAATACTCTTATGAAGGAAAACCAATATCCCATGGTTTAGGTATTCTAACTCTGAGTGATCTAATTATTAATCATGCATGTTTCTAATCTTCTTCTTTTGCATAAAATTCACTAATTAGCGAAACACTTCTAAGCAATTAAGACCACTCATCTGGCATAAGAATGCAACCTGTCTTATATAAGATTTCTCTGTATCTAAATTTTGTTTATTTTGTCATAAAATAACAGGCGAAGAGATAATAAACATATTAGCTAATGAAGTATCAGCGCGGATTAGTAAACAAGAACAGCTAATTTTATTTAATCTTGATGAGAATGCTGATGTGAATGATGTCGAGAAATTAAATATCCTCATAAAGGATGAGACGCATGCTGATATTGCTAAATGTTTTAGAGTTGGAAAAAGATCCAATCGTCCTAGACCGGTGGTAATAAAGTTAACAAAGAGGCCAACAAATATACAGATTGAGGCCATCAATAAAAGGAAAGGTGAGAGTCCGAGTTTTAATAGCATACATATTGGTCGTGATAAAACATTTCTCCAACGAAAGTTGGCAAAAGCAAAAAAGCTAAAGAACAACCAGGAGCGGAGTCCACCTACTTCTGACTACGACATTATAAGAAATTTAACAAGAGAAGATACGAAATCAAAAAACGAAGTATCGTTAGTAAATGTCGTGGACAGCGGGGGGAGAGGAAGTATGGCTTCGAGGCCCGGAAAACGAATAGTAAAGAAGCCAATAAGGTTGAATCAGTAATAGTCGACACTTGTTTAGATAAGTCGATTTCTACATTTAATTTATTTTATGCTAACTTTCGCAGTGTTAAGAATAAGAACTTTTTGCTGTCTAATTTTATATTAAGTAACGACTTTGATTTTATAATATTATCTGAAACTTGGCTTAATAAGGATATTAAAAGTCATGAATTTGATATTCCTCAATATTCTTTATTCAGAAAGGACAGATCGCTGGATAAAAGAGGTGGAGGAGTACTCATTTATTGTAAATCGGTATTTAAGGCGAAAATTTTACATATTAGTGATGATAATGCTATCATTGATTTCCTATCTATACAATTTGATAATCTGATCTTAACAGCGGTTTACAGACCGCCGTATGCTACTTTATTTGATGATCAAACATTTACCAATTCTTTTCAATCTATCTTTGACCACCATGGCTATAATGTAGTGGTAGGTGACTTTAATAAGTTACAGGACTGTGAAATAACCAATTTTTTTTCTAACCATGATCTCAAGCAGATTATAAAGGAATCAACTAGAGGTTCGCAATGCTTAGATCATGTATACTTAGAAATTGAAATGGTAAAATCGCACAGTTATGATGTTGTCAATTATTTCAAAGAATTGGATCACAAACAAATTATTTTACAATGGAACATCTTGAGTGGCATAACACAGAAACTAAGTTTTGAAAATGCACACGTGCACTGTTCCAGAATCAACTGGAATTTTTTTAGAGAATTAAGTATACTGATTGATTATGAGAGTTTTTATTTCTTGAATACTGATGAATTTGTTTCTTCTGTTTCATCGTTATTATCTATTTTATTTCAGGCAGCTACGTTTACGGACATTATACCGAAACGAATTAATAGGAAACTGTGTAAACTAAGAATTAAACGAGATAATATAATAAAGTGTAGTCTTATTAATAGTATTAAACAAATGAGATTAGATTCCATTGATAAGGAAATTAATTCATCACTGCTAATAATCCGTCAAAGATCAGAACGAATTATTTTGGCCAAAATGAAGAGTAATCCTAGATTAGGATTCAAACTCCTCACAGATTACAGTAAATACAAGGAAAAGTTAAAGCTTATTCTACCTGTGTATAAAACGGAGTATGGATTTCTCTGTGAATTGGAGGAAGTATTTGGCAATTTGATATGCAATCCACAGAATGGGAGAGATTTTATAAAACCATCTGATTCTTTGGGAGACCAGGAACCAGGACTTGTTATTGACAGTGATGAATTGATAAAATTGATGTTAAAAATCAAATCAAAAAACAAAAAGATCACCTTGGTATTTCGATTGATAATTTGCTTCAATTACCTTTAAAATTTATGAATGTACTCTGCAACTTTATAAATATAATTTTAAAGAATGGGAAATTACCAATCGATATACTAACGATAGTGGCTAAGCCGTTGCCAAAAGTAAGTAAGCCAACGTGTGCTAGTGATTATAGATTAATCTCTATTATCCCTTCGTTTTTGAAGATAATAGAACGATTGATACTAGATCATTTAGAACGTATGTTACCGGCTGATTTTGACCTATGTCAACATGGCTTTACGAAAGGTAGATCGACAACTACCAATATGCTTTCCATGTGGAAACATGTAATCACATTAGACGAGAATAAGTTAGATGCATTAATTGTATTTATAGATATCTCAAAAGCTTTTGACTCTATATCTTTTGATGCTATTTTGAATGCGATTAGTTTGTTGAATATTGATCCGAATATTTTAGATTACTTAAATACTATCTATATAATCGACGAATGAGTATTCAAGTAAACGATTTGATATCAAAATCGAAACGAGTAACGAGTGGAGTTCCACAGGGATCAAGCTTGGGGCCAATTTTATTTAAAATTGTATTTGCAAATTTGGAAACTAAGATCCTTAACGGTCGAGTTTGCAAATTCGCTGATGATTTAAAAATAATCTTCCCAATTGATCCGAAGAATGTCGAATTCTCCAAAAACAATGTGACATTAGATTTGTATGATTTGAGTAAATATTTGATCACACTAGGGCTGAGAATAAACAATAAAAAGACGAAAGCTTTAAAAATAGGGAACAGAACAAACTTTAATTATGTTTATTTTCATGATGCTGTTATTAATGATGTGTTTGAGATTAAACTTATGCAAGAAATTAAGGATTTAGGCATAACTATTCAATGTACAGCTTCTGCTGAGAGACATATTGAAAGTATAGTAGGCAGTGCCAAGAAAAGATGGGCACTAATAAATCTAAATATCTTATCAAATGATATAAAACTTCAAATGTATATAATATGGATTAGACCGGTACTAGAATATGCTGTCGCTACTTGGAATCCATTAAAAAGGGTTTGTCTAATAATATAGAAGCTGTACAAAGAAAGGTTGTGAAACATATTAGTCCTATTTCTTGCACTATATACGCCTCTAGATTACAGTTTGTGTCATTGCAATCACTGTGGTTTCGGAGGATGTGTTATTGTATAAAAGTTTTCCATTTGAACCAGTGGACTGGTGCCTATATGACTCCGATAAGAAAGAGTCATGAAGTTGGAACTAGATCTGGACATTTGGCAATATCTCCTCCTTTGGTGGGGAATGTAGCGAGCAAGTTATTCTCTTTCTCGAAAATCTACAAAATTTATAACCAATTGCCGAAGGGGCTTAGAGAAATGCCTCCATCTAAGATGTCTTTTAAAACTTTATCTACTGAACTTGAAAAAGTCTGCAATTCTGCTGATATTTGTTATTCTTTTGATTATGATAATACTTTCTCATGGTTGAATAAAAGACAAGGATAATTGTTATCGAAAACAGATTTTCTAGAGATTTTTATTTCCAAGTTTTGTATTGTTATAATTGAAATGTTATGCACTATTTCTTCTAATTAGTTAACATTACATACAATCAACTGCTAGTCATGGTTCTCAATTTTTGCATAATGTTACACTCGAATTATACATTAATTGTTCCTAATTTGATAATGTATATATTATTCTTTTCAGTCGAACTTTCTGATATTGATATATTGTATTGTACAACTAGTGAGATATACCTATCTACATGATATTAATTGCACATTTATTGTGATGTGATAATTTTTTTTTATATTGTACAATTTCCAATTTTATTATTTGATGGAATATGTGTGGTTTGAATCCAAATAAAGATATTCTATTATTCTATTATAATTTTTAATAAAATTTTCGTTACAGAAAAGCACACCAATACAAGCAAATTTTGAAACGGAATGTTATTCCTATATTTAATGTCTATGACTTTAATAAAACCTGTTTATACTGTATTGTTGTTATATATTTGTTAAAGTTTAGATTACTTATATAGTTAGATGGCGCTGGCATGGCACTCAAGCATATGCTCTGATTAGGCTAAATTAAGATTTTATTTACAAAATTTGATATGTTAAACATTGATGTTTATCTTAAGCTTGCACACTTAATTCACAGAACAGGTATTGATATTTTGAAAGATATTTAATAAAATCATAAAATCAATTTTTCAACGGCCGAAAATCAAAGAAATCTTGTCGATACTTCCACACACTATAACCTCTTTACCCGCAAATGTCAACACCATCGTCATCTCCACCAATGTAATCAGAACACGAATGTTGTCCGATAAATTAAAATTACGTCATATTTTACATCTTACGTTTTGCAATGCTGAAATGTTTTCCCTATCTTCATTTGTCTTGCTTTACTTTTAATTGAATGTAATGTCGTCCGAAGAATTTCTATGCAGTGATGTTAAAATATTTTGCGACAACTTCGTTGCATCAACGATAAGCAAAATCAAATTTGGAAACGTCAGTAATTCAGCTGTAAAGTGTAATTTTAATTAATTTTGCGTGCTGACTAAATGCTTTATTTCATTCTTTATATTCGTCTCGCGCGAAATTAATGAATGACATATAGAATAGTTTATGTGATTTTAGGAAAAGTGGAAAAATGGATAGATGTCACCAATCGCAAGTTGTGCAGTCGACAATCCAGGCATATTATGCATCAATTAGTATGAGAAATGCATATCTTTATTTTAGAACCTGTACATTTTTAGCTTTTAGATTCCTGATGAAGCGATTATAGTCAAACTTAAATGAAGTCTTAGAGAAATGCAGTGCCTCTGCGTATCTGGGTGATGGTAAGTTTTCCTTTTTTATATACCTATCTACATGATATTAATTGCACATTTATTGTGATGTGATAATTTTTTTTTATATATTGTACAATTTCCAATTTTATTATTTGATGGAATATGTGTGGTTTTTTTTAGAATAGAATAGAATAGAATATCTTTATTTGGATTCAAACCACACATATTCCATCAAATAATGAAATTGGAAATTGTACAATATATAAAAAAAAATTATCACATCACAATAAATGTGCAATTAATATCATGTAGATAAGTATATCTCACTAGTTGTACTATACAATATATCAATATCAGAAAGTTCGACTGAAAAGAATAATATATACATTATCAAATTAGGAACAATTAATGTATAATTCAAGTGTAACATTATGCAAAAATTGAGAACCATGACTAGCAATTGATTGTATGTAATGTTAACTAATTAGAAGAAATAGTGCATAATATTTCAATTATAACAATACAAAACTTGGAAATAAAAATCTCTAGAAAATCTGTTTTCGATAACAATTATCCTTGTCTTTTATTCAACCATGAGAAAGTATTATCATACAAGTTGTGTTTTACTCCTGTGCGTATTGTGTCAACCCTGAAGATGAGACTGGAAATAACGTCTCGAAATATAGGTGAAAGATCAATGGCGGATCTTGATCCTAAAGCGCTTTCAGACAATCAGCTAATTGAAGGTTTAATTACATTTGTTGCAGCCTTTGTATCAAATTATGTGAAGTTAAAATTCTTATCTCAAGAAGTTGCACACCAGTCAATAGCACAGTAAATTTATTGAAGAAGCCAAAGTTCGGGAAGTGAATTTAAATTTTTTTGTGAGAAATGTTTGCTCCACGTAAGTAATAGCCAGTTTAATTTCAAGGATATAATCCATGACTTATAAGCGCTAAAAAACTGTTAATTTCGTTTTAAGTTGTATGATAAGAAATTTCAGCATAATGAATAACATGTTGCACTTGTGCTGGCTGCAATATCTTTTCGCTTGTTAATTGCATTCCATAATTTTTTATTTCAACAAATTTAACTATCATAGATGCCTATAATTTACATGATTGGATTCACACACGTCAATCAAACGTATAATGTTATTGCACACATATGCTTTTCACGCCGAAACAATGTGATTTTTGTGTGTTACGTGTGCATCGACCAATTAGGTAGCAAAATTCCAACATCTCGCATTTCAGTTTATTTTTTCCCTTCATATGTAATATGTTGGAAGCTACTTTCGCTACGCTTATGAATCATTGTTGATTTTAAGCAAATAAAACGAAAATATGGCTGTTGTTTAGTTGTAATATGTTAACTGCATACCTTGTTTATTCATTATACTTAATCAAATTTGGATAACGCCCTCAAATAATTTGACTTCATTTTGCCGATTACTTCAATGAATTTACAATGTTATTTCAAATCTTCGTACGCATACCATTAATATACATTCGTAGCCCTTGTGCTGCTTATATAAACTATTTAAATAAACTTTGTGGATTATACATAAATAACAAGCCGTCTTTATTTAGAGAAACGCCTCCAACTAAAATGTCTTTTAAATTTTTATCTACCGAACTAGAAAAAGTGTTTAATCCTGATGATATTTTTAATTTTGATTATGATAATACTTTTTCATGGTTAAATAAAAGCCAAGATTAATTGTTTCAGCAACAAATGTAATATTCGAGTTATAACTTAAATTTTCAATTTTGATTAAGAATCTATCACTGTTTACAGCTGATCTTTCAGATGCCGATAAACTGAACAGTACACTTAATTGCACATATATATGTGATGTGATATCTTTTTATATTGTACATTTTCTAATTTTATTATTTAATGGAATATGTGTGGTTTGAATCCAAATAAAGATATTCTATTCTATTCTATTCTATTCTAACAAAGGCAGACTATGGAGTCTTGTATTCGGCATTGGTTAACTCGTAACAAAATAGTATAATAATTACAAAAGAATATAAAATTATATAAAACGAACATCGCTTCCACGATGGGGTATAAAAATTACTTTTAATCAAGTTTGCGAACAAATTCTGGACAGTACGTGATGAGTTCCCAATAAGGACGAAACTGGTCTACTGGATGAATTGCCTTTCCCACACTATACAATACTTAGTTTAATCTGATACATTTAAGTATTTAATGAGTATATTTTTTATATCAAGTTAAATTGTATTTTATAAGAAATATTAATGCTAGGTAATTTTTCCAAATGTTAAAAAATCATTGCAAACTTTAATATATTTTTGGAAGATTGATTAATATTTTTTTTACTTTGCATCCAAAATTATGATATTAGGTGTATTGACCTCAGATAGAAGAAATTTCATACTGCGTCAAATAGTAAACTTCGCCCATCTGGAGGGATGGTTTCAGTAAGCCTTGAAGTGAATGATATGTAAGCTTGAATGTGAACTTCAATGGTTTCGAATTTATTCTAAAATCTTTAAAATCCATTAAGCTTCAGAAAGTACAAGGATGCAATTCTGATCAAATATAAGCAAACACGATACACACTGGTCATGCGAATAAATAAATGTAGGCTTAGATAAGGTGTAGTTCGTAAGCTACTATTGCAAATTATTTCATAACATAACGACATGTCGCAGACATGTATACCCTATTTGCTATGAATAATATGGTAAATGGTTCATACATACTGGATGAATTGCCTTTTCCGCACTACACAATACTTAGTTTATAATGACAAATGCATGTACATAATCGGTCTCGTGTTTATATCAAGTTTGCAACATTGATTAAAAGTAGTGTACCAAAGATAGTATGAGAAACATGTTCCTCATTGGTGTGTACTGGTACTACTACCAATATTTATTATATATTTGGACAGGCAATATGGGAGAATTTGAAATTACAATCTCCTATACGAATGTGTATTGAAGCGATAATGGCGTTAACACAGTATAATATTCGGCAATGCCGCGTCATATTGAGCGTATTATATATAACATTTACCGGATCTGTAAAGGGTAACAACACACTAGTTTTTGCGATAGGCTAATTTTCATCAAAATTAAAAACTGCAAAACCTTCCGAACAAATGTTATTCAATTTGGACCTTTCCTGTTAATCATGTCATCGTTTTAATAAATAGAGCATAATTATGTCCATCGTGGAGAAATAATAGACACACAGCTATGCGCACCTAGTCCAAATAGGGCGAAAGTTGTAATCAATAATTGATGGTGCTAGCCTTCGTAGCAACTGCCTACATTGAGTTTGCTTAATTATGTGTTGTAGAGGGAGATTTTAACTCCGACAAAAATAAAGTATAATATTTGGTGATTTAAAATACCATAGCTGAGTGGAACGATTATCATTAAAAACAGAAAATAATTGTTTAATTTGTAAAAAAATCTTTGTTTATTTTTTTCGAGAACATGAATGAATTGGCACAATTTCCGTTTTTTATAATTTGTATCTCTGTTGACTTGAAGTTGCCATATTGTTTCGCGTTTCAATTTTCTAAATTTTGATCCTCAAAATGTATTCCGGTTAAAACTAGTTTCCGTTTTGATTTATGCATATTGGGAGCAGGTAATTTAATTATACGGTTATCCGTGTTTAATCTTTTTCCACCTTAGAAATTCGGGATGTCGTAGACATGAACCTAATAGATATTGGAAGAGAAAACTGACCTATTAGACTCCCGTTAAATTTTTGTGTCTGATGGGCAACAGAAACTGATAAAATATCGTTTTCATTCGCCTAACCCATTATCTAATTTTGTCAAATTGTCCAATTACACATCCCAATGGTTAAACTAATATGTTGTTGATTTCGTAATCTGCCTGATGACTACGATTTAGGCCATGCCTTATTTAAAGTTGTAATCGTAAAATATGGTGTAAAATTTGTAGCCCATTTGGAAACCATTGATTGGTTTTTAGAAATAATATATAAATTTAAAATCTGTGTAGTGTAGGCATAGGTTTCTAATTTCTCTTCCGGCGACTAGGAAAATTTTATTTCATTTGAATATTTGTTACGGAATAGTTTCTATTATTCCGACGCAGTCTAGTATCATATTAATAGGGAAGATAGTGTTAAACTACTCCGTTTCCAATGAGCTCGTTTATGAATCACATTTTAATTAGCAGGTAGAAATTTTTTATGCCTACAAATTTTCAGTAGCTCTGTGTTTTTGTACAGTAAATTTCTGTCTCATTTTTTGTTGGAAAAAATTACCGAGATTAAAGAAATTTCGGTTCTAAGATAAGTTTCGAAATGTACGTTTTCGAAAATGCGACATTTAGGACAGGGTATAAAATTAATGTTTACTTTTCTGAAATTTTTACGAGCACAAGTTTATTCATCATTCCATAATTAGCTTATCCGATCGATTTTAAAATATCATCTAACAATGCATTGCTTGATCAATTTATGTCCCGCTTTCTTTGTACCCTATTATGCCTAATATCTTACACTTCCCATGCAATACACAATTTAGTTGAAATTACTTGAATAAATTGTTAAGTATAGAGCATAACATGTTTTCATCTTCTTGTCTGCTTTATTTGCCATTTTTCGATATCTTAAATGTTGTGGAGGATGTTGAATTCTCCGCCTTATATAAAATGACCTTGAATGATAAATTTAAACCACCATAGCTGATTGTAACAAATTTATTTAAAAAGAATTTTTTCTTTTTATTTTCCAGAACATTCTTTGTTTAAATACTTGATTTTTAAAATTGTGCGCTATTTTCAGTTTTTGAGTATCTCGCTTCCTGTCTGGTTCTAAAATTTTGGTCTGCTGCATTTTAACATTTCTTTCCATTATAAACGATTACAACATTTTACAATATAATCTTCCATCACTTGCCTTGTGTTCTGATATAATATAACACTGAGGAGGAGCCTTGGAACAGGTATAATTGTTTTATTTGTGGGTCACGTACACATCAAAACAGATTATTGCTGTAACTATAGCTTTCCTACTCTCACCTTGCAATTGCCATAAGTAAGTGTCAATTTAATTATTATAACATTTGATCATGGATACTGATATTAAGTATGAGGACACATGTAAGTTAGTGTAGGACATAGCGGACTTGAATTTAAATGACACAAGCAATAATATAAGCATATCAGACTCTACTGTGAATTTTAGGACTTCCAGCGATCTGGCATCTATGGGGCTTACAGACACAAATAGGTTAGAGGCCTCAACAAAATTTGGCGAGCGCGCCAGTCCAAAAATATTAAGTCTACCACAGTATAAGTCAGAAGAACATTCAAGTTGGGTGGGAGATGCCCAAATGATATTTAGTGCTTATAATATCGTGAACCCTATGGAAAAATTTGTTGCAGCATGGATGGCATTGCCCAAAAATTTCCGAAATGCTTTGGAAAATTTCAGAGACAGAACTGTAGAAGAAAAGCCGTACAATGCATTGAGTTATTAATGGCAGAAATTTAACAGAGATATCAGCCTGGAAGATCAGCGCAAATGTGCGAATTATTACGCTTGGAAGAAAAAGGGCATCAATTACCGTCCGAATTTTACGAACGTCTTTGTACAAAAGCTTCCAGGTTGAATATATCTAGAAATGTAGTCAACTCCATTTTTACAGCTGAGCTAACAATTAGGCTCAGAACAACAATGGAAGTATTTGACACAATGAACATAGATTGGCCAACAAAACTCAGAGGGTTAGACGGCGTGTATAAACAGCAAGAACCACAAGTACATGCTGTAATGGCAGATTCTGTAATGATGCAGCCAGGCAGAGCAGATGCCAAAAACCACCTGGCTATACAAGAAACTTTGCGTTTCTTATGTAGAGAAGTTGCTAGCTTGCGTAGTGATATTGCACAACTTCAGAGTCAGGATAGGTATAATAGACGTCGAAGGAGTCACTCGCGTCAACGCTTCGAAGGGCCACGCGGATGGTGTAAGGCACATTGCGAATACGGACGCAGTGCGAAGTGCCAAGGCGAAAATTGTATTTACCCGCGATTATGTGGACCCACATGGAAAGGAAGCAGAAAACCGGTTGAGAGGAAACCGTCACCGGGAAAAGGGAACAACCCCCGCTAGTTGGAGCCGTAGGGGGGTTCCATTGCAAAGGCTCCCAGATATGCCTTTAAAAGGCATACTCAAAGCAACAGAGGCGACTAGTACAAATAGCACCGAGATAAAAGGCAAGAGAGTCCGATTCTCACTAAGCGGGGATCTTGAAAACATTGCCGGATTGTCCAGCAACAAGTTCATTATTAAGGATGAATTATCTGGATTAGAATTTCTCATAGCAACGGGTGCTGAGGTAAGCATAGTTAGGTCAGACTTGGTGGAAACAGATTGCCCCACATATGATTATCAACTATGGGCCGCTAAAGGTAGTCCAATTGAATTAAAAAGGATGAAAGAAATGTCGGTAACATTAGGCCAGAAATCTACCTTCCGATGGAATTTTCTAGTAGCCGATGTCAAGGACCATATTATTGGCATGGATTTCTTGACCCATTTTAAGCTGACATTAGACCCCATAGCCAGGACTATCGCAGAAGGCGTAGGGACATCAACACCTACTGAGTCTAACGTGTCGGCAGTTAGAACAGTCCTCTTACCTCGTCCAACAGTCGCACATGACTTTGCCGATATAATCGAGAAGCACCTAGCAGAGTTTCAACCTTTCAGTGCCAAAAGGATAGGTCTGAAGACAGAAGTAGAACACCAAATAGATTTGATGGCTCCGTTGCCTTGTTCACCAAAGGCTCAACCATTGGCACAACACAAGCAACAAGTAGCTGTGTCAGAATTTCACCAATTGCGCAAAGAGGGGATTTGTAGAAGGTCAAATTCCAATTTTGCTTCCCCAATAGTGGTAGTTCCCAAACCTGAAAAAGGTCAATGGAGGGTTAGTGGGAATTATCGTCTATTAAGTTCAGTGACGAAGGGTGATTCTTATCCTCTTCCTAACCAGAGTACCTTACTCCGAGATATAATGGGATATGAGCTTTATTCAACTTTAGATCTCCAGAAAGCGTACTATCAGGTTCCAATGGAAGAAAGTTCAATACCACTCACCGCAGTCAGATTTCCAGGAGGGGGATCGCATGAATTTCTTCGAATGCCTTTTGGTTTGAAAAATGCCAGTCAGACATTCCAGCGTTTGGCTGAAGAAATCCTTCAGAATTGTCCATTTGCGAGGGTATATATTGATGACATAATTATTTTTAGTCGCTCCCGAAATGAACATCGTACGCATTTGGAAACGGTTTTGACCAGGCTGGAACAATATGAATTAGAGGTCAAACCTAATAAGAGTAATATAGGTTGCTCTTAAGTTAAATACCTTGGTCATATACTTTCCAAAGACGGAATTAAACCTTTGGAAGTTAAGGTCCAAGCTATAAAGGACGTAACGGAACCCCGAGCCGTACGCCAGTTGCGAAGGTTCTTGGGCATTATCAGCTATTATCGTTGATTCATTCCAGGTCTAGCCGGAATTCTTGGATCGTTAACAAGCCACCTCACTCGTGAAAAGAGCACGATCAAGAAGTCTTGGCCTATAAAGTTGAGTCAAGAAGACCGAGAAAATTTCCAGTTTTCGAGTATCTCGCTCTGTGTCTAGTATTGTAATTTTGGTCTGCTGCATTTTAACATTTTTTCCATAGTAAACGATTACATCATTATCAAATATATTTACACATCAATTGCCTTTTGTTCTGATATAAAATAACATTGAAGAGGTATATTTGATTTTATTGTTGGGTCACGTTCATACCATAACAGATTAGTGCTGAAAGGAACAGCTTTCCAACTTTCATTTTCCGATTGCCTAACAATGTTCATGGGTACCGATATTAAATTCGAGGACACAAATAGGTTAGTGCAGGACATAGCGGACTTGAACTTAAATAACGCAAGCAATAATATAAGCATATCAGACTCTACTGTGAATTTTAGGACTTCCAGCGATCTGGCATCTATGGGGCTTACAGACACGAATAGGTTAGGGGTCTCAAAAAAGTAAAATGTGTTTTCATCTGCAAGAAGAAGTAATAGATCACTGACAACTTATTTTATTTATTGTTACTGTCCTAAATGCATGGTTTCTGGCGAATGAGCAGCAGATTTCGAGCCATTTCTTAAACCTTACGTGGAAACTCACGCTAATCAACTTTCTGAAAGTTCATGGAGAGATAGGATTTTACTTGATATCTATAGAGATTTTGCTAAAATGTGCCAGAAATTTGGACTCGAGTTATCTTAAGGTTTTCTTCATCTAGGGTATTAGAACATAAACAATGCTTATTAGTCGTTTGTAGATAATGTGGGCAACGTATCTCTCGCAACAGAATGTATACTAAATTTCTCGAGAAAATAGGAATGCCACGATAAATATAACTGCAAAATGATAAAATTATAAATTTCATTTTTCAATATTCACTGAGATAGTTCTCAGCTTGTAATTGTTTCAATACTTTTGCGAAGTAAATTTTATCCATTGTTGCATTGAAATGTTGAAATTTAAACAAACCTTTTCAATTCAGTCTCATCGTTGACTGCTTAACAGCGTTTCTATTTCAGAAAGGTAGTCCTGCATAGTAATTGTTGTACTTAACAAATGTATTGTATCCGCGGATAGTTATTAGATGTTACTGATTGCTGCTTTCCAAATGCATAGTTTCTCGTAACTAAATAATAGTTTTCGAATCATTTCTATCTTTCGCTGCATATCCTACTAAAGTGGAATACCTAAATTTTCAACTCATGATCATGCAGAGCTATGGCTTTATTGATCTCAAATTGTACCAGAAACTGGAGTTACATTTATTTTTACGTGTTCTTCGAATGGCCTCTGAAGAGCCTATCCAAGCCAATGTTAGTGTTGTTTTGGAAGAAGCCCTAATAATTGTAATGAATTGCGACAAGTTTTGCAAATTTAAACGTAGGGCATTCCATTGCATCTGTAGATTCTTTAAGCTATACTTAAGTACTAAACTTATAACGTTATAAATTTTATTTGATCGACAATTAACGACATTTTTGCGAAATGTTAATGAAGGACGTGCTAAATAACATATAAGTTATTAAAAGAATATTTGTTTTGCGGGCGACGTTTTCAAATATTATAATCAAAGATGCGACCTTGATATAAACACCAGTCCCATCAAGTATATAAGTATGTCAGTATAAACTAAAAATTGTATAGATTAGAACAGGAAATTGGTTAGAGCATATCTGACAAACTAAAAAAATATTCTGTGGAATTGTACAGTGTGGTTATAAAAGTCACTAATATATTGTTAATTTACAAACAATAAATCCTAAAAATAAAAGCCGTTATCATGTTTCTATTCCTCGTTGTGGTTAAGGTAGTCGCTACTGCGGGGTTGGTAAGCAGTTATCGCATTCAATATCGAGAATAAAATCAGATAGGAAACAGAGTGATGGGGAAATTGCTTTGGTTCATCACGCATTGAACACTACAATATATTTGGGAGTGGTCCCAAGCGTAGAACAACCTTTTTTTCGGGGATGTACTTTTAGTCTCTACACTGTTAAGAACAATGTGCAATGCAAGCGCATTTGACTTTTCGTTGAGATTTACTTCTGTAACTTGTCTCATATCTGAGTATCTCTATCAGGCTGTAAATTATAAAGTTTCATTTTTCTGTATTTAAGAATGACCGTAATAGAAGGATTATCAGCTTTAGAGGCACCAATGAACGTTAAATCTCCTTATTATTTGCCTGTATTGAAGTCGTCAACAAGCACACGAAATTCTAGAACTCATTTGTGCTAGACGATTTAAAATGCACGCTATAAGTTATTTAAAGTTACAAAATAATGGCAACTTTTAAGATATTTTAAAGCAATTGATTAATGATTTTTTATATTGAAAACCAATTGCTACATGTAACGTACAGATATCATATAAAAGAAAATTTATACTGTTTCAAATATTCAACTTAACCCCTCTGGATGAATGATATACGTGAATCTTTGTGTGCAGGTTAGGCAAACATGAATAAGAACTTTAATGTAATTTAAATTATTCACAAAATTTTGAAAGTCGATGAGTACCAGAGAGGATAATGATGGAGTATTGCTTAAAAATAAGCAAAGTCGATTAATAATCTCCATGCGAAGCAGCCAATATATGCACAGATTCTGTGTATTTCGTCATCTTGTCAATTGAGTCAGCAAGTTATGCATTTATCTATGTTCGGTCAATCGTAAGTAAGCAGATTATCATCTGTATAAATAAGACGAAACTAAACAAAGTATCGTATAGGACAACGCTAATTAAATCAGCCACTAACAGAATACAGTGTCCAGAATGAAGCCGCTTGCAAATTGCCTGATGATTCTGCTAGGAGCTCTCCTATATTATCAGATAAACCAAATTAATTCCAGCAACGATTATATAAGCTCTAACGAAACAAATATAACAACGACAACAACGACGACAACAAAAACACCAACGACAAAAACAACGCCAAGAATAACATCTACGGCGAAAAATACAACAACGACAACGGCAAGATCAACAACAACGACAACGGCAAGACCAACAACAACGACGACGGCAAGACCAACGACAACAACAACGGCAAAAACAGGAATATCGGCGCAAAATACATCAACAACGTTGGCAATAGTAACAACAACGACTAACCGACCAAACACAACGACAACGGCAACAACAACGACAACAACTGCGAAAAATTCTACAACGTCGACGCAAAAACCAACAACGACAACGACAGCACGACAAACGACAACGACAAATGGAAACACATCACCAAGAGGAACAAATGCAGCGGCACCTACGTCAAATTCAACGACGACGTCAACAACAACGACGGCGGAAACAACAACAACGACGACGACAACAACAACAACGACGGCGGCTAATCCGCCAAACCTATTAAACGCCACTGTAATTTGAGCATCCAACTAGTGTAGAAACCGGGTCACCTTTTTCCAATTAAATTAAATAGCAACGATGATTATTCCAAATGAAAGCAATTCAATCTAGTGTGGAAAATTTTTTTTCTACTGTTTCAAATGTTTCTTCACATCTATTTTAGGAAATTGATTTCTGGCGGTCTGTTTTTGTTTATAAAATAATCTATTCATGCTAGATTTTGGCCAATTTCCTATCAATAAATGACTTTTCATCTGGGTTAAGACATAGTTAATTCTTCTCTGATAAAACAATGTGTTTCTTTTTATTCCAAACCAGTTTAATATTGCATTATTTTCCATGAATTTTTGAATTAATTTTATTGACATATTTTCGATATGAAAAATACAAACATTTGTTATTAATATTTGTTTTCTCGCTTATTACTATTTATTATTTAAAAAATTAACTTCTGAATCAAACATATCTCGTATATTGTATAAATGCAAAATGCTTAATTTATAAGTCCTACTTCATCGTGATAGCTGAATTATCATGATCTATGGCTTCATTCATGGGCTTCCTCTATCTTTTCCCAGGTATCTTTCATGACATTTCACATCATGCTACCTAAATGCTGACTTTGAAGGAAATTCGGACCTCCGTTTTATGTAAGTCGGTATGTGTATGTATGTTGGTATGCACGTATGCATGTACGTATGAATCTATGTACGTATGTTTATGTGTATGTATGTATGCACGTATTTGCCCGCAAATCTTTCGTCGACGGAGCATCGAAACGATGTCACATCCTTGTTGATCGCTGCGTCCTAACTCCAAAAATATCGGGATACTTGCTCGTGCGCACACACGCC
>JAQBSW010006814.1:0-45534 GCA_029291075.1 Eudiplozoon nipponicum | reverse complement strand
TTTTGGCAACGGCTTAGCTACAATCGTTAATATATCAATTGGTAATTTCCCATCATTCAAAATTCTATTTATAAAGTTGCAGAGTGCATTCCTAAATGTTAAGGGTAATTGAATTAGATTATCAATCGAAATACCAAGGTGATCTTTTTGTTTTTTTGATTTGATTTTTAACATCAATTTTATCAATTCATCACTGTCAATAACAAGTCCTGGTTCCTGGCCTCCCAAAGGATCTGATAGTTCTATAAAAGTTTTCTCATTCTGTGGATTGCATATCAAATTGACAAATACTTCCTCCAATTCACAGAGAAATCCAGACTCAGTTTTATCCACAGGTAGTATAAGCTTTAACCTTTCCCTGTATTTACTGTAATCTGTGATGAGTTTAAATCCTAATCGAGGATTACTCTTCATTTTGGCCAAAATAATTCGTTCTGATCTTTGACGAATTATTAGCAGTGATGAATTAATTTCGTTATCAATGGAATCTAACCTCATTTGTTTAATACTATTAATAAGACTACACTTTATTATATTATCTCGTTTAATTCTTAGTTTACACAATTTCCTATTAATCCGTTTCGGTATAATGTCCGTAAACGTAGATGCCTGAAATAAAACAGATAATAACGATGAAACAGAAGAAACAAATTCTTCAGTATTCAAGAAACAAAAACTCTCATAATCTATCAGTATGCTTAAATCTCTAAAGAAATTCCAGTTTATTCTGGAACAGTGCACGTGTGCATTTTCATAACTTAGTTTCTGTGTTATGCCACTCAAGAATTTCCATTGTAAAATAATTTGTTTATCGTCCAATTCTTTGAAATAATTGACAACTTCATAACTGTGCGATTTCACCATTTCAATTTCTAAATATACATGATCTAAGCATTGCGAACCTCTAGTTGATTCATTTATAATCTGCTTTAGATCATGGTTAGAAAAAAAATTGGATAATTCACAGTCCTGTAACTTATTAAAGTCACCTACCACTACATTATAGCCATGGCAATCAAAGATAGATTGAAAAGAATTGGTAAATGTTTGATCATCAAATAAAGTAGCATACGGCGGTCTGTAAACCGCTGTTAAGATCAGATTATCAAATTGTATAGATAAGAAATCAATGATAGCATTATCATCACTAGTATGTAAAATTTTCGCCTTAAATACAGATTTACAATAAATGAGTACTCCTCCACCTCTTTTATCCAGCGATCTGTCCTTTCTGAATAAAGAATAGTGAGGAATATCAAATTCATGGTTTTTAATATCCTTGTTAAGCCAAGTTTCGGATAATATTATAAAGTCGAAATCATTACTTATTATAAAATTACACAGTAAAAAGTTCTTATTTTTAACACTTCGAGAGTTAGCATAAAATAGAGTAAATGTAGATAGCGACTTATCTAAACAAGTGTCGACTTTTACTGATTCAACCTTGATGGCTTCTTTACTATTCTTTTCACGGGCCTCGAGGCCATACTTCCTTTCCCCTTTCTGTCCACAACAGTTAATAACGATACATCGTTTTTTGATGTTGTAGTCACACTCGATTGAGTCCGTTTAACAGCTTCATCAGACATTGGCGGTTTCCGTTCCTGATTGTTCTTTAACTTTTTTACTTTTGCCAATTTCCGTTGGAGGAACGTTTTGTCCCGTCCAATAAATATGCTGTGAAAGCTCAAATTCTCCTCTTTCTTTTTATTGATCGATTCTAATTGCATATTTGTTGGCCTTTTTGATAATTTTACAATTACAGGCCTTGGACGATCAGCTCGTTTCCCCACCCTATAGCATTTAGTAATAGCTGCATGTGTTTCTTCTTTTATTAACGTATTTAATTTCTCGACGTCTTTTACATCGGCATCTTCATCTAGATTAAATAAAACTAATTGATCCTGTTTGCTAATACGTGCTGAAACTTCGTTTGCTAATATATTTAGCATTTCCTCACCAGATGATTTATCTTTAACTAGCATATCACCTTCCACAGTTAAATCGGCCAATTCGATCCATGGTTGAACATCAGTCTGTAATTTGTCTAGCTTCACAAGTAATGTCTCATTCTGTTCAACTAGATCAACTATACGCGCACTTAAAGTTTCATTATTTTTCACCACTTGCTCCAATTTTTTTGCATTCACAATTGAATCATTCTTCAATATGGACATTTCATTCTTCATCAATTCCATGGAGTTCTGAAGATCCATAACAATTTTTTCCATATCGGAATTCGACAAAATCGGAGCCATGTCAAACCGCGCGCCAGTAGAATTGTTAATTGATCTGCAATAAATAATTTGTCTCCTGTAGAAGCCCTTTGGCCTCTACCATAAGAGATGCTTTGAGATGCCAGGCGCGGAAAATCCATATGTGCGGTATGATCATCTAATTTGGAACACTTAAGTTCCTCTGAACTGTGTTTTAAATATCATTCTTTAATTTCACATGCTAACTGCTCTGTATTCTCAATATTTGATAAACCAGCCATAATATTATGATTAAATTTCTTGCAATTTATATATTATATTAATTAAGCTTACCCGGATGCGCTTATATCCACAGGTGAAAGAACGATAATGTGGTGACCTTGAAAACAAATATCCACGTCAATTACATGAAGCAAATTAGAGATCCTTCCCAATAATGTGTAATAAGAACGATAGATGACTGTTGATTACAACAATTTATTAGCAAAGATAGCGCAAATGGAACCACGCAGTATTCCGCTTGTGTAATTCAGCAATTCAGATAAAACTCTCTTATATACATTAAACAAGACAAGTTAAAAATGTTCAACAATATGAACACAGAAGAACTTCCAAAAAAATTACAATTTAAAAAAAACACAATGTGGAGGTTAATTTAATTATTGGACATCAATTAACTCCTCATATATTCATAGCAGAACTTGTTTATGGAGAGCCATTGCGGTTGCCTGGATATCTTCTAATAGAAGCTCCAGGTTGTCTCGATTGGGCCTCTAGTTCAGTAGATTGATTTGTTGGAGCATTGAGAGATAAAGTGAGTCGTTTAGCTTCAACAAAAACTAGAAGTCTAAAGTATAAATGCTATGTATCTTCAGATTTAAAGCTGGCATTTCATGTATATATAACTAACGAGAACAGACAGAATTGTCTATCTCCGTTCTAAAAGGGGCCATTTAAAGTCAATCATATAACAGATAAAAATGCATTTATAGAAGTAAATGGCACAGTAGAGTAGGTAGCACTAGATCGCTGCATTCCACAGTTTATATGGACGGAGGAGGAGACTGAGGAACGGTATCCATTGAAGTATCCAGAAGCTGAGGCGAGATGTGACTCGAAAATATGAAATAAAGGAAGAGTCAAACAAATATGATAAAAAAGTAAAGATTAAAACCAAGACCACTGAGAATGAAGAACAATGCAATATGAAAATGAAATCTAGTGAAGTACCAGCACAACTTGTTGAAACTCGTTCTGGAAGAGTCATCAAGAAACCGAAGAATGAGGACTACATCATGTATGGTTAATCATCTTAAACATGAGGGTGTATGTGGAGGTTAATTTAATTATTGGACATCAATTAACTCTCATATAAAAATAAATAATTTTTATTTTTGGACATTTGATGTTATCGCTGGTTTCGTAAAACAATATTGTAATTTTTGAAAAATATTGTAAATTTTTTGGAAGTTCTTTTGTTCATATTGTCGAAGTTTTGGACTTGTCTTGTCGAAGGAAAATGAGAGAGTTTTGAACTGAGTTGCTGAATTGTACAAGCGGGACACTGCGTGGTTCCATCTCCGACTCTTTGTGAATAAAACATTATAATCTTCTTGTCGATTTGATCTTTTTAATTATCAGCGAAAAGAACCACAAATTTGCTTTGGGTATTTAAAGGTTATATTTGTTTTAAGGTCTCAATCATTCCGATTCAGTATCCTGTGGATATCAGCGTATCCTGGTAAACTTATTTAACAAAATATAAAAATTGCAAGTAATTTAATAATATTATGTCTGGTTTATTAAATACTGAGGATACAGAGCAGTTGGCTAGTGGACTTAAGGATTGTAGCTTAAGAGATAGTTCAGAGGAACTTAAGTGTTCCAAGATAGATGATCATTCCACATATATGGATTTTCCGGGCCTGGCATCCAAGAGACCCCCTTATGGTAGTGACCAAAGGGCCTCTACAAATGCCAATTTCTTTGAGTTTCACTAAAACAAGTTTGCGAGCTTGAAGTAAACACTAATCCAATTTTATTCAACCAGTTGTCGAACAACATTACAAAATTCAAGTATGTATTATGTGTGACATGACATCATTCAATTCAATATACAACAGTTAATTACTATTTGTTTCGGAGAACTAATATATATGCAAATATGTCTTAGGTGTTGCGAACCTTATAAAAAATTAATTCAGTTGTGACCAGAAGGATTAACCAAAGACAGAATGAACGGAAAGTATAATCTCATGCACATTCGTTTCGTGCTTACTGATGATCATGGAAGGTCGAAACGCTTCAGTGCGTTGCGGCTGGCGGTAGTTTTGTTATGTTGTTCGACGACTGGTTAAAAACATTGGGATTGGTGTTTACATCAAGCTCGCAAACTTTATTTAAACAATTGTTACCACCACCCGCGCAATCAATTATTGTTAATTTGTATTGCCTATATATGTATATGTGGCGAAAGCTGCAAACAGTTAATGGTTGTGACTGCATAGAAATTGTGCAGCCGACATTTTCAGTCCAGTATTTCCTTGGGCAGGTCAAATTTAGAGTCTTTCTGCTCCATCTCCCTAAATAGCTCGGAAGGCGTGCGACTACCTAGGGACATCTGGCTCATCAATTCTGTAAGCCTGTCTTCCCGATCTGGTATCAGGCTCTGCTTGGCGTCGGGTTGCAGGCTCTGCCATGGCTGCGATCATGATCCCTCAGTGTATTGATGCAGGATATCTTTGATTCCGCTTCTGAAAGATATTTTGATTGTCTCCCAAGCCCTCAAAAAAATTGAGCCCTCGTTTGCTCTATTGGACGCCTTGGGCAATAAAGTAACATCGTTGACCCGCTCGTCAAGGTAGTCTAAATCGAATTGGCATATTTTGTACTGGGTGTATGTGATGGTGCGGCCTGTTGCTGGGCTCGCCACTGGGTTTCCTGCATTTCCTGAGCTGGACGTCATCTTATGTGTATGTGCTGTCGAATATAGATGGCAGTGTTATATCGTCCTCACCCGTCATCTTGTTTTGTGATCTCGAGAGGGTGGTTCTCTGTGATTTGTGGCTCAGGATTTACTTTCTTGTGTGTTCTCTCTGCTTCACTGGATTAATTCTTGCGTGGCATTCATCCTAAATGCTTGATGTTATCAAAGGCTTGATGCTAATTAATTATTTGTTGGCTGTGAGTTCGACGAAACGGGGCACCATTTATGTAGAAGGCTTTGTGGTTAATGTAAGAGGTTCTGCGGGCTAGTTGTTTATTCAGTGGGGTTATGCCCTCCTACCTAATGCCTGGTAGCTGTTATTACGATTTGCGTTCATGATTATTCCCTGGTCCTTTCCCAAAGGGTGATGTGAGAATGCTCGGTAGAAAAATAACATGTAATTTTACACAGTAGAATTAGGTTTGGCGAGGCAGCTGTCTATTTAGTAATATTTCCCCATTTCTACATGTCCCTGGTGGCTATTGTTACTATCCGTACTCATGATTAGTCCATGACCTTTTCAGAAGGGTAAAGTGAGAAGTCTAAGCCGGATCATCAGACGTTTATTGCATGTAATGTTGCAATGCATGAATCATTTCACTGTTAATCCAAATAGACCGTGCTCTAGACGGCAACAAAATAATGTATTGTCAACACAATCAAATGTCTTATATAAATGTAGTCACAAAAAACACAATAAATGATTAAAAAAGTAAGAGGATATAAGTCCAGAATGATTAGCAGTTTATTTTAAAGTCACTGATAATTGATTGTATTGTATTACCTTTATATATGCAGCGATAGCCGAATAAAGTTAATGTTTTTAACTGAATAGAAATGTTGCAGTCGATATTTGTAGTCAAATACAAAGCATGCAAGACTAATAGAGGTGAGAGCAGCAAATCTTGTTTTGCTTACCGTATATATGCAATGTGGTTTGATTCTCGCTATTCAATTTGCCGTTGTACTCTGCTTATGATCATGGGAGTTCGAAACGCGTTAGTACGTGTGACTGACGGTAGTTTTGCTATGGTGTTTATCGACTAGTTAAATACAATGTAATTAGTATTTACATCAAGCTCGCAAACTTGATTTAAGAAATGTTAGTACTACGCACGTGATCCTAGATTGTTTAATTATAAATTATTATCAATTTTTTTCTAAGATTCTTCTGCATATTATTTTCTATTTTTTGCCCAACATATAGAGACACATTTTCCAGTTTTTCGGTCGTAATTAAGATTTGTTGTTTTTAAATATAATAATCGGCTTAGCCTTCTGTTACTGATGAATTGTCATCATCATTCCTGTAATAAATGTATGATTGATTTTTTAAACTATGCATGCGTGTGAAAAGCTGCAAAAAATTCATGTTGGTGACTGCATGGAGGCTTCCCAGTCAAGGATAATAATCATAGGATATGGAAAGGCATTTGTTGGTTTGATTGCTCATATATTGGCTATGCTATGCGCCTGGTTAGATACAATGGAACTGTTAATTATTTCAAGCTTGCAAACGTGTGTTAATGTACAATTTTACACAGCTGCTGGCCTGCTATATGAGCAGGATTAACCATTTTGTGTACCTCGTTATATTTGTTTTTATTCGTTTATAAATTCTTCGACTTAACTTTGCAGGGACGTTTAACCACGATAGATAATATTTTTTTTGAATTGCGAGCTTTAATAAAATTCATTGTACCCTTCCTATGTGCAAAGAAAAAGAAATTTTGTCAGATACAAGAAACGCTTCTCTCTCATTATATCCTCAAGTATCTACAAATGAACATAACTATATGTATAAATTGGAAGTCAAAACAAGATAGAAATATGTAAACATAGAGAGAGTGTGAAAAACGGAAACCAATCAAATGCGTGCGTCACATCCAGTTCAAGCTCAATGCCTGAACATGCTTTTTCTACTTGCATGAATTCTGCTGTAATTTGTTTATCCATAAGGCTTCGTATGGGGCTAGCTTCCTTTTGTAATTATTTTGAATGCTACGTCAGGAGAACATACTGGTGAAGTCTTTACGATGTGTTGCGGAATTGCAGATGTTTATTTACCATTTGATTTAAAATAGGCGTTTAAGTTACAATGTTCTCTCATTCGAGTAATTAACCGCCTGGTCGATCGGCCTACGTAAGTTGATCGAAAACTTGCGCATGCATATTGGCAAATAATATTTAATGTCGACAATAACGGCTGTTCCTCTTTGATTGCTGGTAAAGGCAAGTGTGTTATCCTTAATAACACTCGTAGTTTAGCTGCATTAAATGTGCATGTTAATGCCGCTTCAACTTTATTTTGTGCCATTTGGGAAACTGCATCCTCCTTAAATGGGATGTTCAGGTAGGCTGTGTACTTTTCTGGCTCTTAATACGCCTGTTGTTGTTTAATTCCTCCTTTAATAATTGATTCAATAAACTGTCTAGGATATCCATTAAAAATTAAATCGTTAAATGCTTTATTATATTCCTTTTGTGTGAACGGCTTAATAGATACTCTAGTAATTTCTTTTGGATCATAAATATCTGTGTTTGTACTTCAGGAAAATTAAGGCTGGATAATTTGGTACTATTTTGCATATCTCTTTGTCACTTGATTTAAAGAACATTTAACAAGTCGTCTCGAAACTGGAAATTGGTTTATTATGTTTATTATCACTTAATAATATCTTTAAAATCAAATATGAATTTAACAATTTATTTGCTCTGTAAACCTCAAAGATTTGTTCTTTGGATTACTTAATTCTTTTGCCACTGATAAAGCGCAATAACCGAAGTGGTCGTGCTCGTGGATTACAATAATTCTATAATTTTGAACTGAAATCGGGTTTTATTTTTGTTTTTATTTTTTTATTTTCTAGATTTCTCTTCTGATCTCATCTCCGTCAACGTTGGAATTTGCGTACATATTTTAAGGACTTACTGTTTAATTAATCAGATATTCTCATCTCTCTCTCTCTGTCTATATATATATATATATATATATATATATATATATACATTTTTCTCTCTCGTAGTATTCTCCACTTTATCTGTTTCTTTATCACATTCCTCCATCATGATTGTGTCGCCAGCCTCCACCACCCTTTCTCAATTCAAAAGCTAATTTTTAATTTCGCTGACCTCCAACAACAAATGACAAGAGATCACGGGATTGCTCGGAGTTTTATCTGGTAACCTCTCTATCTCCACTATGCAGCCACATCCGTTGCGTCAGGCTGATGAATTTTTTATTAGTGTTGCGAGACAGGTTTCTTTGCGAAATCATAGCAAAAACAATCATTTCCTCTGGTATCCGCATACCCCATTCTCAAAAGTTGATCTGTCCGGGGATCTAATTAATCAATTGTGAGACAACTTAAACCTTCTCAAAGAGATCTCTACCGGTAAATGTCGTGCATTTGTGCTTTATTTTCACAAAAAACTGTCCAACGACGAGCTTAATCAACGAAAATCTCGATCATCTTTAATATCGACAGGCGAGTGAAATTAAAGCGTGATTACACTTTATTACAAAGCACAGCAGAGCAAGCACGGACATCACCGCCAGACATCGCACCCTTTTCTGAAATTAGACAAGCTTATCCAGGCTGGAGCAAAACAAAGAAATGCCGATCATTTTAAGGAGGCATCCTCGGTGACGCTCCTTCTTCTGAACCCATCATGCTGAAAACCTCTCGATTTAAACAGCTCCCCTTCTCTACTAGCTCATACAGCAAGAGAAATCCCACTCAAAAAACCAAAACATTATCGCGTAAAGCCCCCCAATAACGGACCCTATCCTGCAATCTCCAGTGTCAGTCCCAAATCCTCACGTCAAACCATTATCACGATCGTCCTATTATCCCACATTAAAGGGCGTAATACCGGCTCCTACTGATGAGTCGCCAGTAAGCACGAAACGAATTTGCATGAGATTATACTTTCCGTTTATGCTGCCTTTGGTTTATACTTCTGGTCACAAGTGAACTAATTTGTTACTAGGTTCGCAACACCTATAACATACTTGCATTATCATGCCCGGTGAAGAGATCCTGAACCCGACAATACGTAAGATCCTCACGGCCCCGTGGGCCATCGTTTCATCCCTTGAAACTTCCTCCTCTTCCAACCACACCGACACCACCCAGGACAGTAGTGATCCTGCCCACTCTCACCTCCGCCTCGCTGCATCCAAGCAACCCTTCGAGCCGAAATTACTCACCTTCGTCCTGATTTCTAATCATTCAATGAAATCGCTCACCTGACAAAAGCGGGACTCAGGAAATCAAGATCGATGCTTACCTCTCCATTCTCATTAGAAAGTGGTCAGTCACACTTATCAGCCCGCGGTCTCGCTCAGCCGGCTTCTCTTCCCTAGTATACCCCTCTTTCTCGCGGATACTTTTCAGCATTTCTTATCAATTGTAGATCGCTTAAGCCCAAAATCAAACAACTGGTAATATTTTTATCCGATAACGAGCTAGATATATGCTTTCGTGTTGAAACGTAGCTGTCCTCTTCCATACAATGCGATGATCTTTTCATCATCAATGGTTACACATTCTCATGCCTAAACGTTTGTCTGCATCTAACTCACTAGGAATAGAATTTTTTTTCATTTCAGCGACAAGTTCTAGACCAAAGCTTATCTGTTTGCGTTGTCTACATACCCCCAAATCTGTTAATAATCGACGACACTCGTGGGGCCCAACTTATGTCCACTTTTTTCTATCAACTTTTCGATCAATACATCGTTATGGGCGACCTTAACCTTCCTTTGGCAAACTGACAATATCTAACTTCAGAAAATCATCCGTTACCTCATCTATTTGCGGACAACCTACTCAATTAATTTGTGCAATTTCTTACCCGAGGGAACAACCGACTTAATAGTGTCCTTTCCGACAAATATATGAGCAATGTTTAATTTCGGGAGATCTTCTTTAATCTTGATCACTACCAAGTGTCTATCCTTATTCCCCTTCTATCCTCTATCTCAAGAGTGAGCATGCAATCATTCAGGTGATTCACTGACTGGAAAAAGTTAAGCCGACTCTGTGACGCCGTTAATTGGAGAGATCTTATTCTCCCACACAACCTCTCCTTATTTTTTCCGATGTCCATAATGCCTAATCCTCAAAATTTACTTCTGTCACCTCTATTCAACACATTTACACGACGAACAAGTTGAGCATCAAGTTTAAAGCACACGACAACCTTGCTCGCAACTCTAGATGACACACATCATCACTTCTTTTTGCTATGGCATTCTGACGAATCGATGATCTTATTAAACAGGTAATCAACAAACAAGCGCTCAACATCAAAAAGCGCATCCAATAAGCACCCAACTCCCGAATAAAGTTTGCAGTCACCAAGAACTAATTGCTACAAAAGTCCAAAACCTCATATATAAACTTCTCTCGGTCGGACGACTCCAGCTTTGTAGATGATTATCGAAATGGTCTCGTTGACTTCTTCTCCATTCCCATTCCGCCTGCTGAGATGCTCGATAACGGAGACGCTGAGAACCTACGCTGGTTCAGCATTTCGCCGGCCTCCGTCTTCCAAGCAATCAAAGAAATAAAATCTAAACACCAATTTTATCAATTCGGTGTCTCTGTCAGCATGATTGCCGTTCTTGGTTGGAATTACTTCTCTCTGGTTGCTGATGTTATCTATCGATGCCTCGAAAGTACCTATTTTCCCTCTGAATGGCTTAATTCGACGATCTCTCTTATCCCAAAAATGGCACATTGTCAATCTCATCATTCAAAGATCTCCACCCAATATCTATCGTCCATGCTTTCACTAAAATATTCGACGGGGTCTTATATAAATTAATCTGCCCTTTCAGTGAGTCTCGAGATAACTATTGTCCCTCTCGACGATCAACATAGCTTCCTGAATTACCGCTCTTCTTCCACCAACTTAGTTAATCCACCAACATTAATCACTACCACTCTTCTATTTCTAAAGATCATGAATGTATTATCCTCTTCCTAGATATATCTAAGGCTTTTGACTCATTAATGTTTTCGGCAATTAAATCCGCCTTATTGAGAAGTGGTTTTTGCGGCATCGTCCTTAAACTTATACGTAACTATCTCCGAAATCGTTACGCAACTGTAAAAGTTGGAAATAGTCACGCGAGAGCAGCCCTAACCCGATCTGTATTTCCCCAGGTTTCCATACTTTGTCCTATACTTTTCAACCTAACACTCGCACAGGTGCAGGTTGATGACAACCTAGTCAACCTGTTCAAATATGCAGATGGTAATAGTATTCAGTAACCAAACAGAATTCAACCCTTCCACACCTCATTTAACTCAGCTTTTATCCTCGTCACAAAAGCAGATTAGTAGAATCAATCTGAAACTAAACCCCGATAAGACTCCCTCGATGAAATTTACTTCTGACACATTCAGGTCTCTCCCGAATACAAATTGTTCTTTTGATATTGAAATAATAGATTCGTCAAAGCACCTTGGTATCTATTTTTCTAAATCCCTACATCTTAAACAAGCTACTTCCAAACTCTTCAAGTGGGCCCGTTTGATCTGCTTCATAACGAACAACCCCACTCTCCAACTCACATTGTTCAAGATCTACGTCCTACCCCTCATATTATACGCTAACGAATGTTATTGCCCTCTCACTCTAACCTCCTCTTACGCCATGGAAAATATTTATTCCTGATTTCTAAAGCGAGTCTTCCCTCACAGCCAGAATTATCGGGAACACTTACTACCGGCTAAACTTCTACAATTATGGTTTACCCGACATTTACGAGTCATTTTTTAATTCATAAGATCAAAACTTGTCTATCACTGTCAAACATCACTCATCCAATTTACCACTATGCTATGCGCTATAGCAACTCATGAATCAAATCCAACCACACACCCTATATTTTTAACAAAATTTATCTCTTTTCTAAAGCCACATGTGTATTCAACGCTCTTCCCGCGGAAATAAAGCTCATATCCCAGCATGAGTTTAAGAAGGCGGCTCACAATCCCTTTTTTAACAAATTCCTATGCAAGACGTCTGATTGGAAACGCATCTGGTTCCTTCTTAACTCATAATACTTTTTTTTACTTCTAGGATATTAGCTACTTTCGTAGCGTAAATTCTCTTCTGGCTAAGCCTTCAATTTCAACAAGTCATTTGTGATTCTAAACTTAAAATCTGGACTTCCCGATACCATTACTATTTTAATTTTTATTCTACCATACCAAAATATTAAGTACTTGGCCTTATTTGTTTCAGCAAACGATCGGATACTCGAAATGTCTGCTGGACCAACTGACGGTATACATCAGACGCTGTTCCTCTTCACCTTCCATGAGTCGTAACCTCGCTCAATGTAAGCCAGTGAGCCCTGCATGCAACGCTGACATTCTAACTCCTAAAAGCTTCAATCTAGTCGACTTTATCCTTGTAAATATTACCCTAGAAAAACACAAAATCTGCGACAAAGAATTCCGTCGGTCGACTTCTGCAGCTGGTCCTACCTCGCATTCTAACTCAGACTCAAATTCGTCTGTTCGTCATTAGCAAGTCCCTCATTGATACTCATACACTTCACGAGTTGTATTCTAATCGATCCTACCTAGTCAGATGGAATTTCTTTTTCACCAGAACGAACTACCACAAAGTTGATGAAAGCGCTTTTCTTTCTCAACTCTTCTCTTCCCTATGGTTAAATACTTTGCTAGTGACAATTTCATTCAACTCTACTTGTCCTAATTTTGATTTGTACCTCATCATTTCAATTTTGGGGCCTGTTGGCCTCTGTTGCCAAATAAATGTATTATTTTTTATTTATTATTATTATTATTATTATTATTATTATTATTATTGTTATTAGTAGTAGTAGTAGTAGTAGTAGTAGTATTATATTTATTCTTTTATTTTGAAACATATTCGTCCTTATTTATGTAATTATGTAAGCGCCCCTATTGCAAAAAAATGCCTTGCCACGTTATAAGAAGAAGACAACACAGGACATTTTCTGAGAGCAGTTACAGTTGTAGGCTCTTATCGGAGCCGGAAAAGCGTTTACCGGCAAATACCGTAAAATTTAAGGATTGTCTCATAGTCCAGAAGTATTTCTAGGCACTTGCATTATGATCCGGTGAGTTGGCCGTTGTTTCTGTGTGTGAATACACCGGAATATGTAGAGTTATCCAAACGGGAGAGGTGAGTTGCTGTTAAATATCTTAGAATTGTCTTGTTGAAAATATGCGCCAACACCGTGGTGGCTGGCACAAATAGAAATCCGATTAATAGATGATCGATTACGTATGACTAATTATGCAGCAAAAAGAAGATTGACGTGACTAAAGTCTAGGCGACGAGTTGACTCAGCCTTGTAAACTCAAGTTCAGAAGTCGGCATAGGTATATATTCAAATGGAGAGAGCGACAGCAGTGAACTGTAGTGCGCAGAGCAGAAAATTCAAATGTGTGGCGTGGTAATTTCATCGTGATTATATACGTGTGCACTCGCAAGGTGGCACGCCTTTGGTCAACGGAAAATTTTGCTTGTTTTAATTGTTACAGCGTATTGAAATTTGAATTTCATTTTGGCAATATATCGGCGAGTTAATCTGAGCCATTACTATTTAGTTCATAAATATTAATTTATGATAAACATTTAAAAAAAATTATACTAATGTTTAAATTTGATCACAGCTGAGAAACAATTTCAAAAATATTTTCTGTTATTTAAACATGTTGCTTATAAATCAAACGACTGATATCACACGCCCCTGTAAAGAAGGGTCAATTTGATCATTTTAGAGTTTGGGAGGTGAAATGTACACTTATTAGAGGCTGCAGTTATCCAAAACGTAATCTAGCGCCTCCATCGTTGGCACTCCTTTATGTACAATCGATGAAAAATGCAGAACAGCCGTGTCTCTGCTTTCATCCAAATAAAGACCATCCATCTGGTAAAGCTGTGGAGTACATTATTTACAAATTGGTTTGGTTCAAAAGACCAACCAATCAGATTTAAAACCTATCCATCATTAACTGAATATTACGGTTAATTTAAATCTAGTGAAATCTGACAAGGATTATATTGACAGATATTATATCCTTACGTACACAATTGTTAAATTTTTGGTGATTAAAATTTAGCCAATTATATTGTAGGGGTATTTTGCGGGGTTGCTATCTACCTACATAGAACATTTTAGCTGCTGTTGAGATCCGTGCTCATGATCAATCCCCGGCCTTTTCCCGGTGGGTGACGTGAGAAGGCTAATTCGAACGATCACATATGTATTGTACACAATATTGCATGAAAAATTCATAGTTAGTCCAAATTAACCGTACTCTAGATGGCAACAGAACGAAATACTGTTAACAAAATTGAATGTCTTATACAAATGTCACAGTTAAACCAAATTGTCCGTGCTCTAGACGGCAACAGAAAGAAACACTGTTAACAAAATTGAATGTCTTATACACAAGTAATTATTCATTCACAAACGTCTGAATTGTGATGAATACATGTAACCGATTGAAAATATATGATGATATAAATAAAGTCACTGGTAAATGTTGTCTCTGATGATGGATAAACTAAAATCATGTAAAAACTTCAATGAAAAAACTTCACAAATTATTAATCCACTGTTTGCTATGGTTTTAACTTATTTAATTATAATAATCCATTGTACTCTGAAATTCTGATACGTAGAAACGTATACGAACAGTAAATCACTTGTATAAACTGCGAATAATTCAAAGAAGAAGAGTAATTCAACTATGGCACTATAATCCACCGTATGTTCCCTGCGTATTGCGCGCGGGTGCGTACATTTAATAAACAAAACCCTATTAATTACAATTAAAATTGCAGTTTAAGAAATCACAATTAAAACTTCTTGAAACTAACAGAGATTGTTTCTAAAATCACAGTTAAGAGAAACATTGCGTAAAAACAGAGTTAGATTATTTGACCTTAAAAAGCACTATATTTGTCAAAATTGAACATCGTTGGGTTGTAACGCGGAGCCGTAGTCAGCAAAACTGTCTGGTGGTGGAATCATCGTTTCTTCACCGCCTGATATGTCAATATCGCGGAACAGCGGGTCATTTGGATTAACGTCGGCCGGGGATAATCTGTGTTTGGAGACAGCTTCAGCTTTGCCATTAATCTCCAAAATAATGTAATTCTGACGTTGATCTAACACACGATAAGGACCGCGCTTCGGTTTGGCTAGAATCCTGTTATCCATGTCGTTGTTGACGAAGAACCATTTGCAGCTATCAAAATCTTTGCGTTTATAAATTGGACCATGTTGCTGTCGTGTAGAACAGATCGGCCGATTCTGAGCGTTATATTGTAGAAAACTGCGAAGTGGAAACAGAAATGCCGGATCGTTCATCGTTAATGCAGTTTCAGAGCGTGATCGGACTAGTTCGCCAGGCAGCCGTAGACATTCGCCAAATACCATTTCAGCGGAGCTACATTTGATCGGCTCACGAGGTCTTGTACGCATTGATAGGAGTACTTTCGGTAAATCCTCAAGCCAATTTTCTTCTGGGCTAGCCTTGAGCGACGCTTTCAGTTCTCGGTGTGGCCTTTCGACGAAACCATTTGCTCTCGGGTTGCAAGCCGCGGTCACGGTGATTTTGACACCGTAGTATTGCTCGTCGCATGCCAGGCCAAAAATACGTTCTGAATAGAATTTCTACTGATGCTTCGCAAGATGAGTAGCTCATTGAATGGTAGACTTTGAAGATCTTGTGACGGAGTTTTTCAGGTATAAACGGCCGAGGGCCCACGCCAGTTATTTCACACTGCAGCAGAGTTCCATCATAATCAAATGTTTTCAGGCGATTGACATCAAATGTCCGAAGTGATGGATCATCTTGCTGAGCTGCTTGCAATTCCTGAGTGCTTATAGGTGAAGGACACATGATAGAGGCACAGAGTTCTGCAGGACGGCTTAGGGAGTCTGCGACCACGTTTTCTGATCCTTTGACATGAGTGACTTCATATTCATACTCGTGTATTCGTGTAAGTTGTGAGTTGACACGTCGTGAATATAAATACTCTTTCTTTCCTCTCAGCATCGGAAGTAGAGGAAGATGGTCTGTGTAGATCTTGAACTTTCGGCCATCCAGATAGGTGTGGAAGTGTAGGATCGACCGGTAGATTGCAAGTAACTCTTTCCCTAATGTATCATATCGCGTCTCGCGAGGTTGTAGTTTTTGCGAATAGAAGGCAATAGGTTGGTGTATGCCATTGATGGACTGTTGAAGTACTGCGCCTATGGCAACGTCGGATGCGTCAGTTATCAATTCAAAAGGTTGAGACCAATCAGGAGAATGTAGCATGGTCGCTTTGCATAAGGCCTTTTGGCATCCTCGTAAGCCTGCATGTCGTCCACGTTGAGCTGAATCAGTTGTGATTTCTTGACGAAACGGCTTTCTGGCACGAGATATTTGTGAAGAGGTGCCAGAATTTTGGCAAGGAAGGGTACGAAGCGAGAATTGTAGTTCATCTCGCCCAAGAATCGTCGTAATGCTCGCATGGTGGTTGGAGGCTGTAGATCTTGAATAGCACGAACCTTTGCAGGTATAGGTGTTATGCCTTTCTCGGAAATTTGATGACCGAGGAATTCAATTAATTTTTGTGGCAAGACGCATTTGTTGCTATGAGGTCGGAGGCCATAGTCTGCTAGACGTGTGATTAGAATTTCAATATGCTGTATATGTTCGGACATTGAGTTTGAGAATACCAGGATTTCGTCTAAATATGGAATCACAAATGGTAGACCATCTAGTATTTAGTCCAAACGCGTTGGAAGATTTTCGAGGTATTCTTGAGACCGAAAGGCATATAGTGATATTCGTGAGTGCCACCTCTGGTGAATCTGAATGCAGTATATGATACGGAGTCTTTGTCCATCGGTACTTCATAGTAGGCTTTCACTAGGTCGAGTTTTGAATACACAGCATGACCAATAGCAGATCTGAGTAAGTCAGCTGGATTTGGCAGGATGTTAGAATCAGTCTGTGTGCAAGAATTGAGAATGCGATAATTCTCGCACACCCTGAATGTTGCTGGTTCACTCTTTGGTACAACTACCTTAGGCGACGCATAAGGTGAGCTGGATCGTGTACAGATGCCTTGTTGACGTAGCATGGCGAATTTTTGCTCAGCGGCCTTATGTTTGTGTGGTGCAAATGGACGTGCTCGTGAAGGTTGAGGAAGTGGTTTCGATAAGATGATACGATGGGCTGTGATGGCACGCTTCCTCTTGAGATCGGGCATGAAGGAGGCAGGTTTGAAAATTTCTTCATGACGTTTCAGAACATCGTCCAGTTGCGGTACATGAGGAACTGGATGAATTAGCTGTATGGATGAGACTGCTTCGGCGCGAGTCGTATGTTTTAGCGCTGATGTAAACAACTGATTGTCTGCAGTGCGTATCTCTCGTGTTCTTGGACGAATGGTAAGGTCGAAATATTCGAGAAAGTCACGTCCAATCATGTTTCTTGTCGAATTGGCAATGATGAAAGAATAATTGAAATATATTTTTGAGTTGGCGAATGAGATTGTGTGTACTCGTACCCCAAACGTCGCTATACTGGAGCCATTGGCGCAGGTAAGATTGCTGGTGTCGACTGGGTGGGTAGGTTTTAAATAATTGTGGCGTAGTGAGCTCACATCTGGTCCAATGTCTATGAGAAACAATTCGCCAGAGGTTGAGTCACGGATGAGAAAGGATATTGGTAGTGGCAACTGACGATGAGACTGGTTGCTGGCATTTGGGCGTTTGAAGCATGACTTGACTGTAGCCGTCGCCGTAAATACAATAGTTTGATTGCGCTCTACCGCGAAAGCAACGTGCTTCGAGCCATTAGACGTGGAGCGGCCAACGATCTTGCGGTGCTTAGCCTCTACTGCCGCAGAGGCGGCTGACCACAGCAGATTTCCGAACCTTCCATGGGCGGATCCTCCTAAATTGTTGAGGGTGATCGAACCCACTTGAACGTCGCGTCTGTGCGCGGGAATGTGCAGCCGTTTCTGAGGCAATAACGTGCGGAGTGGCCATAGCTGCGGCAATTCGGACACCACTCCGCTGGTAACTGTGACCCGGCCTCTCGACGTCGACCTCCTGGCTCTATTCCGGGACGGTGGTCGACGCTGGTCACGCCTGCTCTGGTCGCGTCTATTATGGACGGCATCGATTGAGGCCAATTTTGGCCTGACGGTGAGGTTCTTGAGCAGGCTGATGAGGCGTTCATTCGTGACATTTGTTCCGGCAGATGCTGTGGTGGATTGTGATTCGAACAGTCTTGAGGTGATGTGGCCTTTCTCTTGGGCAGGTGAGCTGTAGTGGTGTTTCTTCCACCACTTGTCTAGACGTGCCGGCAGAACGTCGTCTTGTACTTCGAGGGATTCGCGCAGGAACGTGGCCATCTCTTGTAGTGCCGGCGGGAGATTCTGTATGAAAAGTCGCATTACGATTTCCTTGGGCAGGTTGAATTCCAAGGCTTTCTGCTCCATCTCCCTAAATAGCTCAGAAGGCGTGCGGCTACCTAGGGACATCTGGCTCATTAATTCTGTAAGCCTGTCTTCTCGATCTGGTGTCAAGCGCTGCTTGACGGCGCGTTGCAGGCTCTGCCATGGCTGCGCACATGTGCCCTCAGTGTATTGATGCAGTATATCTTTGAGTCCGCGTCTGAAAGACATTGGGATCGTCTCCCAAGCCCTCAAAAATATTGAGCCCTCGTCTGTTATATTGGACACCTTGGCCAATAAAGTAACATCGTCGACCCACTCGTCAAGGTAGTCTGGATCGAATTGACATATTTTATACTGTGTCCATGTGTTGGTGCGGCCTGTTGCTGGGCTCACCACCGGGCTTCCTGCATTTCCTGAACAGGACGTCGTCTCATGTGTGTGAGTTTTGTCGAGAATAGATGGCAGTGTAACATCGTCCTCACCCGTCATCGTTCGGCTGTCTCGAGCATTGTGATCTCGAGAGGGTGTGTTTCTGTGATATGTGTCTTAGAATTTACTTTCCTTCTTGGCATTCCTCCAAAGTGCTTGAAGTTCTCAAAATCTATATGCTGATTAATTATTTGCTGGCTGTGAATTCGGCGAAACGGGGCACCATTTATGTAGGGGTATTCTGCGGGGTTGCTCTCTACATATATAAAACTGGTAGCTGCTGTTGAGATCCGTGCTTATGATCAATCCCCGGCCTTTTCCCGATGGGTGATGTGAGAAAGCTAATTCGAATGATCACATATGTATTTTACACAATATTGCATGAAAAATTCATAGTTAGTCCAAATTGACCGTGCTCTAGACGGCAACAGAACGAAATACTGTTAACAAAATTGAATGTCTTATACACAAGTCACAGTTAAACAAAATTGTCCGTGCTCTAGACGGCAACAGAACGAAATACTGTTAACAAAATTGAATGTCTTATACACAAGTAATTATCAATTCACAAACGTCTGAATTGTGATGAATACATGTAACCGATTGAAAATATATGATGATATAAATAAAGTCACTGGTAAATGTTGTCACTGATGATGGATAGACTAAAATCATGTAAAAACTTCAATGAAAAAATAATTCAAAGAAGAAGAGTAATTCCACTATAGCACTATAATCCACCGCATGTTCCCTGCGTATTGCGCGCGGGTGTGTATATTTAATAAACAAAACCCTATTAATTACAATTAAAATTGCAGTTCAAGAAATCTCAATTAAAACTGCTTGAAAATAACAGAGATTGTTTCTAAAATCCCAGTTAAGAGAAATATTGTGTAAGAACAGAGTTAGATTATTTGACCTTAAAAATCACTATATTTGTCAAAATTGAACATCGTTGGGTTGTAACGCGGAGCCGCGTGTTACAATATAATAACAGTAAGCAACTCGAACCAAAGTAGGTTGAATAGAAAGTTGCAAGTTGCTGTTAAAAACATCGCTTCAAGTATGCAAGCCCGTGATATACTTCTTCTATCAATTCCTAAAGACATTTTTGCATTTTACGTCCAATTTTTTGACCTTGGTCTATGCTTAAAATGTAGAACGTTCAATTTTTTTATTCACGCACATAAAATGTACCATTTTTAATTTATACCTATGTAAGTTCATATTTATGATAAGTGAATTGTTCAAACAGAGTTCATGCGATCGCTGGTACATCGAAGCATGCATTGATTCTTTAAAAATAGATGCTCTGTAAAAAGATATATGAAAACCCTATTTAAATGCGTCAAATCAAAGCACCCAACCGATTTATTATGAGTGCATTTATTGGGGCGAATTATGCATACCGACAATATATAGATATTTCTAACCTAGTCCAGATTGTAATTTGAGAACACTAATACACCGAAATGAAGAAACGATACTGAACTGCTGACGCATAATGTTCGAGCTAGCAGATTATTTTGATTAAAGTTGTGAAGTCGGAAAATGGAAATTTGATCTAGCAGATTATAATGACTGCTTTGATTGCGCACCTAGTAACAAATTAGTTCAATTATGACCAGAAGGATAAACCAAAGACAGCATGAACGGATAGTATAATCGCGTGCAAATTCGTTTCGTGCTTACTGGCGACTCATCAGTAGGAACCAATATTACAACCTTTACCCACTATATGTTTGGGTGAGTATTGTTTGAAAATAGGACGCTACAATCTCCTAAATGAATGTGCAAACCTGCAGTAGTGAAGTTAACATCATATAAAGTTTCTACAATGCGAATTCAACGCTAACTCACTCTCTATAGCGTGAAAACGAAAGCTCGCACGCCATTGGTTAACAGCAAATTTCGCTTGTTTTAATTGGTGCCACGTAAATTAAATTTCAATTTCATTTAGGCAATATGTCGGCGAATTGTTCTTGAGCCGTTAAACAGTCAATATGAGGCGAGACAGCAAGCATACGCAGTGCACAGTAGGAGATACCAAACGTGCTAACGAAAAGCATGTTAAATGCACTGTACTTATATTGTTTTGAAAACGAAAGATAGCATGCCATGGGTTAACGGCAAATTTTGGTTTTTTTATTAGTGCCGCGTAAAAGAAATTTGAATTTCATTTAGGCAATATCGGCGAAATGCTCTGAGCCGTAACACATTCATACGCACATACTAAGGTAACCACGGAGACGTCAGCGTTCACACTATGATTTAGTAAAAGTTTTGTAGTATAATCGCCCCGCTGCAAGTAAATGCCATGCGACGTTTGAGAGCCATAAGTAATGGGAAGTAGTTGTTGACCATGGCCCTTCTAAGGGCCGGATTTGCGTTCTCTATCAATTGCCAAAAAGGTTTTCTTAAATCAAGTTTGCGCGCTTGAATTAAAAACCAATGCCATTGCATTTGACCAGTCGTCAAACAACATAGCAAAACTACCGCCAGTCGCACGTACTGATGCGTTTCGGCCCTCTATGATCATCATCAAAGTTCGATGGCAAACTGACTACCGAGGATCAAACCGCATTGAATATATATGGTAATCAAATTTAAATACAATGGGGTTGGTGTTTACTTCAAGCTCGCAAACTTTATTTAAAGAATTGTTACCACCACCCGCGCTATCAATTATTGATAAATTGTATTGCCTATATATTAATATGTGGCGAAAGCAGAAAAAGTTAATGTTCGTGACTGCATAGAAATTGTGCAGCCGACATTTACAGTCAAGATCAATGTATACGAGACTGCTAGAGGTGAGAGCCGCATATCTAAATTTGATTTCGATGACAATTCTTTCAAGGATTGTACTCAAATATGAAATAGATCTCCCCAAAATGGATAGCCTTACGTCATCATATTTGAGACCAGTAGATGGACACTGAGCTAACTTAGAATGTTGGATATTCATGTTTGGATGTGACGTACAGGTCATTAAATTGTATAAAAGACGTAAATTAATATTTAGAAACAAATTTTAAAACACATTTGCCCAGTAAATATTGAAAATGTATAACTAAGCGCTTACCACAATCTACTTCTACCGATATAGCAGTTATAGTGGCTGGCCCTTAACAGAACCAGAAAAGCGTTCACCGGCTTATGCAGCTAAAGTTGATGTATGTGGATAAAACTGAGTGTGAATTGGATGAAGTATTTGGCAATTTGATATGTAATCCACAGAATGAAAGAAATTTTATGGATCTAACTTTTCTTTCGTTTGACCAGGAACCAGGTCTTGTTATCGACAGTGATGCATTGATAAAATTAATGTTAAAAATAAAATAAAATAACAAAAATATCACATTGGTATATCGACTGATAACCTACTTGAATTATCTTTAACTTTTATGAATGGGCTCTGCAATTTTATAACTAGAATTTTGAAGGATGGGGAATTACCAATCATTGTCAAAGGTAAGTAAGCCAACGTGCGCCAATAATTATTGACTAATCTCTATTATCCCTTCATTTTTTTAAGATAATAGAACGACTGATACTAGATTATTTAGAATGCATGATTCTGGTTGGTTTTGATACAAGTAAGCATGGCTTTACGAAAGATAGATCGACCATTCTGAATATGCTTTCTATGTGGTAACATGTAATTACACTAGATGAGAAAAGTTAGATGCATTTATTGTATTTATAGATCTCCCAAAAGCTTTTGCATATTTGGAAACTAAGATCCTTAATGGTTGAATTTGTAAGTTTGCTGATAATTAAAAAATAATCTTTCCAATTGATCCGAAAAATGTCGACTTTCCAAAAATAAAATGACACTAGATTTGTGTGACCTAAGTAGGTATTTGATAACACAAGGGCTGAGAATAAATAGTAAAAAGACGAGAGCTTTAAAAATAGGTAATAGAACTGAATTTAATTATGTTTATTTTCATGATCCTCTGATTTATGATGTTTTTGAGATCAAGCTTTAGCAAGAAATTATGGATTTAGACATAATTATTCAATTATTATAGTCAAGTTTGCTTCTGCTGAGAGACATTAAAAGGATAGTAAGCAGTGCTAAGAACCGATGGGCACTAATAAATAGAAATATCTTATCGAACGATATAAAATTAGACCGATACTGGATTATGCTACCTGTACTTGAAATCCATTAAAAATGAGTTTGTCAAGGAAGATTGAAGCTGTGCAAAAAAAGTTGTGAAACAAAATTAGGCCTTTCTCCTTCACTATAGATGCCAGTAGATTACAGTTTGTATCACTGCAAACTTTATGGTTACGGCGGATGCGTTAATACATAAACGTTTTTCATTTGAACCAGTGGACCGGTGTCTATATGAATCCAATAAGAAAGTTTCATGAAGTTGGAACAAGATCTGGACATCTGGCGATCACTCCTCCTTTGTTGGGGGAATGTTGCGGGGAAGTTATTTTCTTTTTCTAACATTTCCAAAATTTACAATCAATTGCTAAAAGAGTTTAGAGAAATGCCTCCATCTAAGATGTCTTTTAAATTTTTATGTACTGAACCTGAAATAATCTACAATCCTGTTGATCGTTTGACTTTTGATTATGATAATACTTTCTCATGTTTGAATAAAAGACAAGGATAATTGTGATCAGCAACATACCTTCTTGAAATTTTATTTTCACGGTCTGTGTTATTATGTAGGCGATTTTTTATCTAATGTAAGAGGTTTGCGGGTTAGTTACTTAATTGGTGATGCTATACCATTCTTACAAATACCTGGTAGCTGCTGTTGAGATCCGTGCTTATGATTAGTCCTCGACCTTTTTCCGATGGGTGATGTGAAAAGGCTAAGTCAAATCGTCATATGTATATTGTACACAATGTTGCAAAGAAAAAATTCACAGTTAGTCAAAATTGACTGTGCTCTAGACGAAAACAAAACGATATATTGTCAACAAATTGAATTTCTTATACACATGTAATTATTGTAAACGCCCCAGGCTTCAAGTAAATGCCGTACGACGTTACAAACTCGGTTAAGGTGCTCTAAATAGAGATTAGTTACTGATATGGGGGCCCTTAAGAGGGCCGGGTAATACGTTCGCTTGAAGTCTTCAGTGTTGAAGATGTCCTAGAGCCTTGGTGGACTCTGGTTGAGTTTTTACTCCCGTGGTTGAGCTGTGATCGCGTTGTGTATGGTGTCCTGCAGGTCCTGCACTCAATTGGCTCGTCTTTCCGGTATCCCGCATCAAGATGAGTAGGTATTGACAGCCGACAGAGCGCACACGTATTGACAGCCGACAGAACGCACACGCGTGAAGCAGGTTGAAGGCAAATGCCACAACTGACTTGCATGGTAAATTACCGTGCTTAAATAGCATGCAATATGTGTGTACTTGCATACTATTGGTTAAACGTGGTTAAACGTGGTTAAACGGCAATTTGCTTTTTTATCATTGGTGCAACGTAAATAAATTTGAATTTAATTTACGCAATATGTCGGCGATTGATTTGTGTCGTGACAACACTTTCCTCTCTGAAAAAAGAAAAAATATTCCTCTCTGCGAGGCTAGATAAGAAATGCATGACAGAGTTCGAACCAATTTAAGCAAAAATATGATGAACCATAAGTGCTGGGCTTAAATATGCTTGTTGGTTGCTTCAACAATGATATGATGGCAGGTAACCACTAGGAATTGCTACACAAATTGTTAGCTCTAGTGGTCGGTCATAGCACGTGAGGCAAAATAGAGCAGTGAAAGTTTTTGGAGCCGCAGCGTGAAGATTTCGAGGTAAATCGCCTCTGAATTTGCCAGGTTTAAGACCAAAGGAGCTAGAGTGCTCGACGTTGTGGTCATGACATTTGTAGAGTGGTCTTTGTGAAATAGATGAAGTTCAGATATGCATTGAAAGTGGCCTGTACCATGATATGAAGCTGATCACTACTTGGTGTTGCTACACGAAAGCGTTAGCTCTAAGTAGCTGGTCATACCAAAATAGGCAGTGTAATGTCATGTGTGAGAAATACATTATAATGTAAAAATATATATACATTAAAATCAAAGGTAATTGCATAAAAATATGTACACGAACATTGCCTCAGAGATGGCATAATACCAAAGAACTGTTCAAAATGCTACACAATTGTTAGCTAAGAACAGCTGGTTATGCCACGTGAGACAAATACGAAAATTAACGTAAGGTTAAAAAAAAAATTTATAGTTAAATGTTAATGTTTAAAAAAAATTAATTACGCGTTATACAAAGCAGGTTGAGATTGTGGGCAGACGGAGCCTGAGACGTGTGTAGAAAGGTTGAACGCTCTCAGGATCAGGTGGTTCGATAAACGGTTTTAACCTGTCTATGCTTACTGATGTCGGTGTAGCGCCTTGCATAATGATGAAGTATTTTGGCTGTCTTAGTAAAATCGGGGAAGGACCGCGATACTTGGGTTGTAGTGGTGCAACAGCATTATTGTTGCGAACGAGTACTCTCTTGCGGCTGTGGAGCTGTGGGTGAACGAAGACTGGACGAGGCGTGTGTCTCGGCTGCTGTTCGGACATGTTACCGAAATGAAGTCGAAGGCGGGTAGCTTCGTCTTGTGGGTCATCTTGTGCCGGTAGTAGACGTGGGAGCTGACTAGGCAGGCGTAGATCCATGCCATACAAGAGTTGTGACGCAGACGTTTTAATGGATTCTCGGGTACGAGAACGCATGGCCAGCAGAACTAAAGGTAGTGCATCGACCCAGTTGCCATTAATGGACGAGGATGCTAAAGCTGCTTTGAGTTCCCTATGCGTTCTCTCTACCATGCCATTAGCTTGGGGATGGTAGGCAGTCGTCTGGCGTAAGATGCATCCCATGTACCGCAAGGTGGTTTTGAAACGATCAGATGAGAAGCAAGTACCTCTGTCCGTGATGACCTCATTGGGAACACCATAATTGGATATCCATGCAGAGATAAAACCGTTGGTTACTTCGTCTGCAGAAATGGTGCCAAGAGGTAATGCCGCAGGCCACCGTGTAAATCTATCGATCATAGTTAGAAGGAAGTTGTAACCTTGAACCTTTGTCGGATGAACTATGTCAATGTGAAAGATGGCTAAGCGTGAAGTAGACCGAAAATATTGCAACTTAGAACGAGTGTGTCGTGTGATCTTGTTTTTCTGACAAATTGCACATTCTGAGACCCATTGTTTAACATTCTGCCTAAGTCTGTGACCCCAGAAACGATCTGTAAGAAGTCGGACAGTCGCTTGGCCTCCTGGGTGAGAAATTGAGTGAATTGAATCAAAACCTTCCTCTGAAGGCTGGTCGGCAGAACTGGCTTGTTGGGCTGCGTACCCGTGAAGTAAACAATTGGTAAGCCTTCCCACAGACGGCATATGAACGTGGTTGGGTGACGGGCTATTGATCTTTGAATGTGAATGTCACCGCGTTGTTCAGTTCGCAGGAGAGTTGGCGTTAGTGCAGGTTCACTGAGTGCCACGGAGTTGACAGTGAATAGTGACGGCGAAGGTGGTTGTAGAGAGACGTCTGGCCTGGACAGGGCATCTGCAATAAGGTTCTGTTTGCCCTTGACGTGAAAGACGTCAAATTGCCATTCGCTTAGACGAGAAAGCTGTCTTTCCACTCTGGCAGGGTACTTGGCGATAGATGAAGTTGCGTTTTGAAGTGCGCTAACTAGTGGTGCATGATCTGTGAAAACAACAAATCTGCATACCGCCAATCATGTTGATAAATGGCGCACTGCGTCGCACCTCGTTTCACTGGTTGGAGAGTACGCGTAGTAGAAACTGATAGGCTTCCGAACTCCGTCGATCTCTTGTTCCAAAGTGGCTCCAATAGCGAATTCAGAAGCATCTGTCGTGAGTAGAAATGGCTTTTCGAAATCTGGATGCGTTAGCATTGTGGCATTTGCTAACGAGTTGATGGCAAGTCGAAGTAATTCCTCGTCTTCGGATGACCAAGCAATGATGGAATTCTTGCTAAGTCCTTTTCGGTTCCGCAGGTGCCTGCACAAAGGATAAAGTTGTTTCGAAAGGCCTGGAAGGAACTTGCGATAATAGTTTAGTACTCCCAGGATTTTCTGCAAATCGCTCAAAGTCCATGGTGACTTGATATTCTTGATTGAATTCGTCTTTGACGGCAACGGTTGAATACCTTGGGCCGTGATACGATGCCCTAAGAAGTCGACGGATGAAGTTGCAATCTGCGTCTTGTCACAGTTGATCTTGAGTCCGTGGTTGGATAAGCGTGAGAGGACATTTCGTAGATGTTTCGCATGAGATTCTAGATCTGGACTGAATACCATAATGTCATCGAGATATGACATACAATAAGCAGAGTCGTCGCGAAGTATGTTGTCTATGAATCTTTGAAATGTCTGAGTAGCACACTTAAGTCCAAAAGGCATGTAAAGATATTCAAAAAGGCCAAATGGAGTGATGACTGCAGTTTTCTCGATATCCTCTGGTGCTACCGGTATGTGATGGTACGCTTGTCTGAGGTCAATCACTGAGAAGAAATTGCTGCCGTTGAGTTTTTCAAGTAAAGTGTTGATATTTGGAATAGGATATGCATCATATTTTGTCACTGAATTTAGCTTACGGTAGTCTCCACAGGCTCTGTACGATCCGTTTGATTTTGAGACTAAGTGCAGTGGTGACGCCCATGAACTTTTTGATGGTCTGATGATTCCCTCTTCCAAAAGCCTTGAGAATTCTTCTTGTGCAGCTTTCAGCTTAGCAGGAGCCAGTGGTCGCTTCTTGAGTGCAATAGGTTGTCCTTCTGTGACGATATGATGCATCGTGTTGGAGACTCGTAGATCGGATTTGTTAAGATCGAAAAGCGATTTGTATTTTCGAAGAGCTGCTGATATCTCTGCTGAATGATGCACTGGGGTTGGCTGAATGACCTGTAACTCCAAACGCTCGGAGGCAAGTGTCCAAAAGCTTTGTTCAAGTCCGGTGGAGGGGTCGATGATCTTTTGATTGGCAAGATCAACAATGAGCCGAAATTTTAGAAGGAAATCAAGGCCTATTATATTATGTGAGACCTTGGCAATGATGAAGTTGTGGGAAAATTCACGTCGTAGACCTATGTTGAGTGTGCGGTATTGGCAGCCATAAGTTGGTATGGGCTCGCCTGTAGCTGTTGCGAGAAGAACGCCTAGCGACATCTCGGCCATTGAATCACCTTTGAGAACTGAGACTGCCGCACCTGTGTCTACGATGTACTCTTCGCCAGTTTTGAAATCAAGAAGGTGCAGAAGTTCGTTTGGCTGTTTGGCCGGGTCATGCAAACAAGTAGGCTGGTGATTGCGACCGGCATTGTCTGTTTGGTTCTCTATGTGAAAAATTCGGCGTGGACGAAAAGAGTCGACAGGGATGTCGGATTGTAGTTGGCTTCTTCCCTGTCGCGCCGTTGATGCCGTTGATGTGCAGAAAGTACGGTCTTCTACTTCCTGCGCCAGACGTTTCCCGATACTGATGCACCCTTGTGCCTGCGGTCTGTTGTCCTCTCCGTCAGCTGTGGAAATTCACACTCATTCGGAAATTCTTCGGAACAACAAAGACAAACATGGCAAGCATAAAAAACTTCTGGTGGTTATAACACCAGTTCTTTGGGGCATATTTATTAAATGATTGCGGAGATCTCGATCGCCGCCTACCATTATAATTTGACTTGGAAACGAATTTTGGTCGAGCATTCACATGATTTATCTCCGATTTGGTAATGGCCAATCCTTCTAGAACTTTGGCCATGTTCGCCACTGTTCTCTCTAAAGAGGAGATTCTATCATCTTGCGGGGGTGAAGAAAAGGATGATGGATTCACTTTGGGTTCCAAAACCCTATATTCTAACTCACATCTCTCAGATAAGTCATCTATAGAGAGAGTGTTGGGGAGCTGTCTGGCAAAGAGTTTTAATGTTTGGGGAAGATTGTTAATAAAAACAACCTTAGCCTCATGGTCAGAAATGTTGGTTTTATACCAACGTTTCCATAATTCCCTCAGTATTTCTATGGGGCCAAGATTTGGCATATCTAACTGCGCATATTTGTTTATTATCTGCACAGTTTCAGTGGGTCCAAGCAAGGATTCTACCTCGTTTTGTAGGCCCAAAATGGGATTAGGTAGCTTCCTAATGGCCTCAAGCTTAGGATAAATCCGTCGCTGCAATTCAGAAGGTAGTTTAGCAAAAACCTTCGACAGTTTTTGATGACTGTCATAATCAGGAAACGGGGAGAAAGCGGATTCTACGCGCATAAAAAATAACTCACTATCTCCATCCCAAACAGGAACATCAATATCTAAAATAGGACCTGACATTCTAACAATCTTACGGGATCTTAAAAGTATAAATTTATAAGCAATATGAAAATGTATATACAAATGTATAAATATATAACGAAACGCTTACCCACAAACAGCTTACACTGTTGCTTGATATTGTCCAGTACAAAAGGAAAAAACGAACAGAGGCTCCGTTGGCCTTTGATGACAATGTATTATTATTTCAACACAGAACAGCGTCACTCCTTCCAAAAATTGAAATTGTCCTGTAGGGAAGACGAACAGAGGCCCCGTTGGCCTTTAGTGCCAATGAATTATTATTTTCAACAGCAAGAATAACACACTGCTTCCAAAATTTGAAATTTTCCTTTAGGGAAGACGAACAGAGGCCCCGTTGGCCTTTGATGACAATGTATTATTATTTCAACACAGAACACCGTCACTCCTTCCAAAAATTGAAATTGTCCTGTAGGGAAGACGAACAGAGGCCCCGTTGGCCTTTACTGCCAATGAGTTATTATTTTCAACAGCAAGAATAACACACTGATTCCAAAATTTGAAATTTTCCTTTAGGGAAGACGAACAGAGGCCCCGTTGGCCTTTAGTGCCAATGAATTATTATTATGCTCACCACAAATTCACGAATATATGCCCAACAAAATTCCCAGAAAAACCAGGATCAGGGTAATGAAAACGCAAATGTTAGTCGATTTATCCCAAACAAATGAAGAAGAAAGTCAATTTATTTATACCCAAAAAAAAATCAGATAAATAATCAATATCCTGGCGCGGTCGCCAATTTTGTAAACGCCCCGGCTTCAAGTAAATGCCGTACGACGTTACAAACTCGGTTAAGGTGCTCTGAATAGAGATTAGTTACTGATATGGGGGCCCTTAAGAGGGCCGGGTAATACGTTCGCTTGAAGTCTTCAGAGTTGAAGATGTCCTAGAGCCTTGGGTGGACTCTGGTTGAGTTTTCGCTCCCGTGGTTGAGCTGTGATCGCGTTGTGTATGGTGTCCTGCAGGTCCTGCACTCAATTGGCTCGTCTCTCCGGTATCCCGCATCAAGATGAGTAGGTATTGACAGCCGACAGAGCGCACACGTATTGACAGCCGACAGAACGCACACGCGTGAAGCAGGTAGAAGGCAAATGCCACAACTGACTTGCATGGTAAATTACCGTGCTTAAATAGCATGCAATATGTGTACTTGCATACTATTGGTTAAACGTGGTTAAACGTGGTTAAACGTGGTTAAACGGCAATTTGCTTTTTTCTCATTGGTGCAACGTAAATAAATTTGAATTTAATTTACGCAATATGTCGGCGATTGATTTGTGTCGTTACATTATCAATTCACATTTAAACAAAACGGACCGTGCTCTAGACGGCAACAAAACGATATATTGTCAACACAAGTAATTATCAATTCACAAACGTCTGAATCGTGATGAATACCTGTAAATGATTGAAAATATATGACGATATAAATAAAGTCACTGGTAAATATTGTCACTGATAGCTGATGGATAAAAATCAAGTAAAAACAGTCTTGAAAAACATCACAAATAATTATTCCACTGTTTGCTAGGTTTTTAAATTATTTAATTATAATAATCCATTGAACTATAGAATTTGTGAATGTGATTGAGAAACATCTGATGTCCTGATGCGTGAAATCATATTTGAATACAAACAGAAACTATCGAACCACATATGCACTACAATCCTTCGCATTTTCCCTGCGTATTGCGCGCGGGTGTCTTTATTTATTAAACAAAACCCTATTAATTACAATTAAAATTGCAGTTCAAGAAATCTCAATTAAAACTGCTTGAAACTAAATAGAGATTGTTTCTAAAATAACGGTTAAGACAAATAGTGTGTAAAACATAGTTAGATTATTTAATCTAATAGTACCATTTGTCAAACTGAACATCAAGTTGGGATGTAATGTGGAGCTGCGTGTTAAGCAATTGAATTGTATTGTTATGCAGTATATAAAAAAGAACAATAGAATATCTTTATTTGGATTCAAACCACACATGTTCCATCAAATAATAAAATTAGAAAATGTACAATATAAAAGATAGCACATCACATATATATGTGCAATTAGTTGTACTGTACAATTTATCAGCATCAGAAAGATCAGCTGTAAACAGTGATAGATTCTTCATCAAAATTACAAAAAAAATTTAAGTTATAATTCGAGTATAACATTTGTAAAAAAGGGAACCATGACTAATAATTGATTGTATGCATTGTTGATTAACAAGATGATATAATGCATAACATTTCAGTTTTAATAATACAAAATTTGAAGATAGAATCTCGAGAAATTATGCTGCTGAAAAACAATTAATCCTGTCTTTTATTTAACCATGAGAAATTATTATCATAATCAAAATTAAAAATATCAGCAGGATTGAACACTTTTTCTAGTTCGGTATATAAAAATTTAAAAGACATCTTGGATGGATGCGTTCCTCTAAGCCCCTTTTGGCAATTGATTGTAAATTTTGCAACTTTTTGAAAAAGAGAATAGCTTGCTCGCAACATTCCCCACCAATGGTGGAGATATTGCAAAATGACCAGATCTAGTTCCAATTTCATGACTCTTTCTTATGGAATTCATATAGGCACCAGACCACTGGTTCAAATGGAAAACTTTATGCAATAGCACATTCTCCGAAACCATAAAGGATGCAATGATACAAATTCTAATCTAGTAGTGTATATGGTAGTACAGTCAGACCTTATTAGACAAACCCTTTGTTAACTGGATTCTAAGTAGAGGCAGCATATTCTAATATCGGTCTAATCCATATTATAAACATTTTACATTTTATTTCACTCGATAAAATATTTCTATTTATTAGTGCCCATCTGTTCTTGGCACTGCCTACTATCCTTTCAATATGTCTCTCAGCAGAAGTCGTACAATGAATAGTTATGCCTAAATCCTTAATTTCTTGCATAAGTTTAATCTCAAAAACATCATTAATCCCAGCATCATAAAAATAATCATAATTAAAATCTGTTCTGTTACCTATTTTTAAAGCTGTCGTATTTTTACTGTTTATTCTCAGCCCCAGTGTTAACAAATATCAACTTAAATCATACAAATCTACTGTCACATTATTTATGGAGAATTCGACATTATTTGGATCAATTGGAAAGATTATTGTCAAATCATCAGCAAATTTTCAAACTCGAACGTTAGGGATCTAAGTTTTCAAATGAGCAAATACAATTTTAAATAAAATTGGCCCCAAACTTGATCCTTGTGGAACTCCACTTGTTACCCTTTTTGATTTAGATATAAAATCTTTTACTTGAATACTCATTCTTTGATTATATAAATAGTATCTAAGTAATCTTTAATTATTCGGATCAATATTCAATAAATAAATCGCATTCAAAATAGCATCAAAAGATAAAGAGTCAAAATCTTTTTCGATATATATGAATACAATTAATGCATCTACCTTTTCTCATCTAATGTAATTACATACTTCCACATAGAGATATATTATTAGTAGTTGACGACCTGTCTTTCGTAAAGCCATGTTGGCATATATCGAAATCAGCTGGCAGCATACGTTCTAAATGATCATGCACAATTGTTCTATTATCATCAAAGTGAATGGATAATAGAGATTAATCTGTTATCACCTAGGCACACGTTGGCTTACTTACTTTAGTCAAAGATTTAGCTTGTATTTCTAGTATATCGGATTGGTAATTTCCCATCCTTCAAAATTCTATTTATAAAATTGCAGAGCGCATTCATAAAATTTAAAGGTAATTGAAGTAGGTTATCAATCGATATACCAATGTGATCTTTTTGTTTTTTTTGATTTTATTTTTAACATTAATTCTATCAATGCATCACTGTCAATAACAAGTCCTAGATCCTGGTTTCCCGGAGGATCCGGTAGATCAATAAAATTGCTTTCGTTCTGTGGATTACATAACAAGTTGCCAAATACTTCATCCAATTCACAGAGAAATTCATAATCAGTTTTACCCACAGGTAATATAAGGTTTAATTTTTCCTTATATTTACCGTAGTCTGTGAGGAGCTTGTATCCTAGTCTAGGATTACTCTTCAGTTTGGCCAAAATAATTCTCTCTGATCTTTGACGGATTAAAAGCAGTGATGAATTAATTTCTTTATCGATCATATCTAACCTCATTTTTCTAATACTATTGATAAGACTACATTTCATTATATTATCTCGTTTGATTCTTAGATTACATAACTTCCTATTGATCCGCTTTGGTATAACATCCGTAAATGTAGATGCCCTAAATATATCAGATAATAACAATGAAACAGAAGAAACAAATTCATCATTGTTCATGATAAAAAAAACATTCATAATCAATTGATAAGCTTAATTCTCTAAAAAGATTCCAGTTGTTTCTGGAACATTGCACGTGTGCATTTTCAAAATTAGGTTTCTGTGTTTTGCTACTCAAAATTTTCCATTGTAAAAAAAATTGTTTGTGATCCAATTCTTTGAAGTAATTTACAACATTATAACTGTGCGAATTCAACGCTTCAACTTCTAAACATACATGATCTAATCATTCCTAACCTCTAGTTGGTTCATTTATAATCTGCTTAAGATCGTGCTTAGATAAAAGATAGATTACTTCACAGTCATGCACCTTATTAAAATCTCCTACAACAACAATATAGCCATAGGAGTCGAAAATAGATTGAAAGGAATTGGTAAACATATGATCATCATGTAAATGAGCATACGGCAGTCTGTAAACCGCGGTTAAATTCAGGTTATCTATTTGTATAGTTAAAAAATCAATGACAGTATTATATTCGCTTGTATGTAACACTGTTGCGTTTAATATGGATTTGCTATAAATAAGTACTCATCCACCTCTTTTATCCAGTGATCTGTCATTCCTAAATAGAGAATAATGAGGAATGTCAAATTCATAGTTTTCAACGTTCTTGTTCAGCCAGGTTTGAGGAAAAAATATAGAGTCGAAATTGTTACTTATTATAAAATCACACAGCAAATATATTTTATTCTTAACACTTCTACAATTAGCATAAAATAAAGTATATGAACAACCCAACTCATCTTTACAGTCTTCAATAGTTACTGATTTAACTGTTGTGGTTTCCTTATACTTCGTTCGTTGGGTACCGTAGCTATAGTTCGTAGCTGCCCGCTGTCCACAACATTCATTAATGAAATCCCGTATTTTTGCAATTTTAGAATCGATTGACACACCCTTTATTGTAATTTGTTTCGGATGACTTGATTTCTGATCTAAATTCTTCTTTACCTTTTTAGCTGCTGACAATTTTCTTTGCAGAAAAGTCTTGTCTCTGGAGATGAATATGTTATGAAAGTTACGACATTCTTCTTTCTTTTTATGGATATCCTCCACTTGCTTGTTATTCGGCCTCTTTGATAATTTTATCACAACCGGCCTTGGTCGTTCCGATTTTTTTGCCAACTCTAAAGCATTTCGTTATTTCAGCCTCTGTCGTATGTCTAATTATAGCATTTAACTTCTCAACATCCTTATGATCAGCATTTTCATTAAGATAAAATAAAATTAACTGTTCTTGTTTTCCGATACTTGCAGAAACTTCATTAGATAAAATATTTAATATTTCTTTACCTGAAGAACTGCTTTTTGTAGATATATCGTCTTCTTTACTTATTTTACTTAACTCGATCCATGGCTTAACATTGTCTTTTAATTTATCCATCTTGTCGTTTTGTAGGGGTACTTTTCGCTGTTGCTTTCTCGTTCCTGATTTTGTACCCCTACTACTTATCAATGGTTGCTATTATTACTACCCGAGCATTCAATCAGTCTGTTCCTTTTCGGATGGTTAATATTAGAAGGCCGAAGAAAGGTCTCATGTATATATTACACCAATGTAGCACATAAATATAATTCACTGTTAATCTGAATTGAAGGAGTTGAATGGCAATATTACAGATTTTTTAATGTAAAATTATATCTTAAACACTAATCTTAGTTAGTCAAAATTGAATATATGTTTGTCAGCTGTAAAAATGGTTTTTATGCAAAAATATGATTTAAATGCCATTCACAATTAAGCTAAATTGTCCGTCTTCTAGACGGCAAAAATAAAAGTGATTTGAGTTTATCATAGAAAATTGTTTTATGCTCAATCAGTTATTCGCGTACAAAGGTCTGAATTGCTCAACATTTATGCCATCGATTTAAAACAAATGATACATGGAAAAAGTCATCGTTAAAGGTTATCACTATAAAAAGAATGTAAATCGTTTAAGGACTTCAATGACACAACTCACAAGTGTTAAGATCACCGTTTGTAACGATTCTATCTCAGTACATGATATTAATATATTGTTCTCTGAAGTTCGGATAGTCCAAATTTGTAAACTAATTGGAATAAATTCACTATGACACAATAGTCCACCGCGCGTTTTTTTTTTTCCCAGCGCGGTTCTGTTCTTTTTTTAAAAACACTATTAATTACACATAAAATTTCAGTTTAACAAATATCGATTAAAACTGCTTGAGACTAGAAAGGATTGTTCCTAACATCACAGCTAAGGGAAATATTGTTTAAGGAAAGAGTTAGAATATTTGACCTTAAAGAGCACAGCGTTTGTAAAAATTTGACCTTCGTTGGGTTGTAACACGGAGCCGCGTGTTACATACACCCCCCCGACAATGAAAATTAGTACACCATGAAGGGGGCTAACCTTCCAGGAAGTGTTATTGCTCTGCCGTACCGTGTAATGACTGATTTTGGCTCTGACAACACTGATTCTGGTTCTTCTATATCTCGCGGCGGCGTGACGGCTTCAGTTGGCTCGGTTGTTGATGGGACGTCGGGCGTCAATCCGATGTTAGCAAGACTGTCTGGGGGTGGCGTTCTCGTTTCTTCACCGCCTGATAGGTCTACATCGCGAAACAGCGGGTCATCTGGATCAACGTCGGCTGGGGATAGTCTGTGCTTGGAGACCGCTTCAGCTTTGCCATTAATCTCCAGAATGATGTAATTCTGACGTCGATCTAACACACGATAAGGACCGCGCTTCGGTTTGGCTAAAATCCTGTTATCCATATCGTTGTTGATGAAGAACCATTTGCAGCTATCAAAATCTTTGCGTTTATAGATTGGGCCATGTTGCTGACGTGTAGGACAGATCGGCCGATTCTGAGCGTTATACTGTAGAAAACTGCGAAGTGGAAACAGAAATGTCGGATCGTTCATCGTTAATGCAGTTTCAGAGCGTGATCGGACTAGTTCGCCAGGAAGCCGTAGACATTCGCCAAATACCATTTCAGCGGAGCTACATTTGATCGGCTCACGAGGTCTTGTACGCATTGATAGGAGTACTTTCGGTAGAGCCGCAAGCCAATTTTCTTCTGGGCTAGCCTTGAGCGCCGCTTTCAGTTCTCGGTGTGGTCTTTCAACGAAACCATTTGCTCTCGGGTTACGAGCCGCGGTCACGGAGTGTTTGACACCGTAGTATTGCAGTAGGGCTGTGAACTCCTCTCCGAGAAATTGTGCGCCACGATCGGTTGTCACTTCAGCTGGAGCACCGAACCGAGCGAACCAATTGAGCTCTAGAGCATAACTGACAGTTTCTTGCTTCATGTCTGGAAGTGGTATGGCCTCATACCATCGAGTGGTGCGGTCCCGTATTGACAGTAGATATCGCATGTTGTTCACGGCAGGTAAGGTTACCAGATCAACGTGTATGTGTGTAAATCGGACTTTGGGCACTTGAATGACTTGTGGCGCCGTTTTAGTGTGTCTCGTCACTTTGCATTTCTGACATTCTAGGCATTGTTTTGACCACATCTTGATATCTCGTCGCATGCCAGGCCAAAAATACGTTCTGGATAGAATTTCTACTGATGCTTCGCCAGATGGGTGGCTCAATGAATGGTAGACTTCGAAGATCTTGTGACGGAGTTTTTCAGGTATAAACGGCCGAGGGCCCACGTCAGTTATTTCGCACTGCAGTAGGGTTCCGTCGTAATCAAGTGATTTCAGTCGATTGACATCAAATGTCCGAAGTGATATATCATCTTGCTGAGCTGCTTGCAATTCCTGAATGCTTATAGGTGAAGGATACAGTATTGAGGCACAAAGATCTGCCGGACGGCTTAGGGAGTCTGCGACCACATTTTCTGATCCTTTAACATGGGTGACTTCATAATCATACTCGTGTATTCGTGTAAGTTGCGAGTTGACACGTCGTGAATATAAATATTCTTTCTTTCCTCTCAGCATCGGAAGTAGCGGAAGATGGTCAGTGTAGATCTTGAACTTTCGGCCATCCAGATAGGTATGGAAGTGTAGGATCGACCGGTAGATTGCAAGTAATTCTTTTCCTAACGTATCATATCGCGTCTCGCGAGGTTGTAGTTTTTGCGAATAGAAAGCGATAGGCTGGTGTATTCCATTGATGGATTGTTGAAGTACTGCGCCTATGGCAACGTCGGATGCGTCCGTTATCAATTCAAAATGTTGAGACCAATCCGGGGAATGTAACATGGTCGCTTTGCATAGGGCCCTTTTGGCATCCTCGTAAGCCTGCATGTCGTCCACGTTGAGCTGAATCGGTTGTGATTTCTTGACGAAACGGCTTTCTGGCACGAGATATTTGTGAAGAGGTGCCAGAATCTTGGCAAGGCAGGGTACAAATCGAGAATAGTAGTTCATCTTGCCCAAGAATCGTCGTAATGCCCGAACGGTGGTTGGAGGCTGTAGATCTTGAATAGCACGAACCTTAGTAGGTACAGGTGTCATGCCTTCTTCGGAAATTTGATGACCAAGGAATTCAATTGATTTCTGTGCAAAGACGCATTTATTGCCATGAAGTCGGAGGCCATAGTCTTCTAGACGTGTGAGCAGGATCTCAATATGTTGTATATGATCGGTCATTGAGTTAGAGAATACCAGGATGTCGTCTAGATATGGAATTACAAATGGTAGACCATCTAGTATTTCGTCCATAACGCGTTGGAATGTTTGCGAGGCATTTTTGAGACCGAATGGCATATAGTGATATTCGTGCGTGCCACCTCCGGTGAATCTGAGTGCAGTATATGCTACTGAGTCTTTGTCCATCGGTACTTGATAGTATGCTTTTACTAAGTCAAGTTTCGAATACACAGCATGACCGATAGCAGATCGGAGTAGGTCGGCCGGATTTGGCAGGATGTACGAATCAGACTGTGTGCAAGAATTGAGAATACGATAATCCCCGCACACTCTGAATGTCTCTGGTTCACTCTTTGGTACTACTACCACAGGCGACGCAAAAGGTGAGCTGGATCGTGTACAGATGCCTTGTTGACGTAGTGTGGCGAATTCTTGCTCGGCAGCCTTATGTTTGTGTGGTGCCAATGGACGTGCTCGTGGAGGATGAGGAAGTGTTTTCGACAGGATGATACGGTGGGCTGTGATAGCCCGCTTCCTCTTGAGGTCGGGCATGAAGGAAATAGGTTTGAAAATTTCTTCATGACGTTTCAGAACCTCGTCCAGTTGTGGTACATGTGGAACTGAAGGAATAAGCTGTATGGATGCGACTGCTTCGGCGCGAGTCGTATGTTTTAACGCTGATGTAAGCAACTGATTGTCTGCAGTGCGTATCTCTCGTGTTCTTGGACGAATGGTCAGGTCGAAGTGTTCGAGAAAATCACGTCCAATGATGTTCCGTGTCGTTTTGGCGATGATGAACGGATAATTGAAACATCTTTTTGAGTTGGAGAACGAGATAGTGTGTACTCGTACCCCAAACGTCGCTATGTTGGAACCATTGGCGCATGTCAGACTGCTGGTGTCGACTGGGTGGGTGGGTTCGAAATAATTGTGACGTAGTAAGCTCACATCTGATCCAGTGTCTATGAGAAATAATTCGCCAGAGGTTGCGTCACGGATGAGAAAAGATGTTGATAGTGGCAACTGACGACGAGACTGGTTGCTGGCATTTGGGCGTTTGAAGCATGATTTGACTGGAGCCGTCGCTGTAAATACAATAGTTTGATTGCGCTCTACTGCGAAAGCAACGTGCTTCGAGCCATCAGACGTGGAGCGGCCAACAATCTTGGGGTGATCAGCCTCTACTGCCGCCGCGGAGGTTGACCCCACCAGTTTTCCGAGCTTTCTATGGGCGTATCCTCCTGAATAGTTGAGGGTGACCGCGCCCATATGAACGTCGCGTCTGTGCGCGGGAAGGTGCAGCCGTTTCCGAGGCAGTAACGTGTGGAGTGGCCATAGCTGCGATGATTCGGACACCACTCCGCTGGTAACTGTGGCACTGTGGTTCGGTCTCTCGACGTCGACCTCCTGGCGCTATTCCGGGTCGGTGGACGACGGTGGTCACGCCTGCTCTGGTCGCGTCTGTTTTGGATGGCATCGACTGAGGCCAAATTTGGCCTTATGGTGAGGTTCTCGAGTAGGCTGATGAGGCGTTCATTCGTGACATTTGTTCCGGCTGATGATGTGGTGGGTTGTGATTCGAACATTCTTGGGGTGATGTGGACTTTCTCTTGGGCCGGTAGGCTGTGGTGGTGTTTCTTCCACCACTTGTCTAGACGTGCCGGCAGAACGTCATCCTGTACTTCGAGGGATTCGCGCAAGAACGTGGCCATCTCTTGTAGTGCCGGTGGGAGATTCTGTATGAACAGTCGCATTACGACTTCCTTGGGCAGTTTGAATTCTAAGGCTTTGTGCTCCATTTCCCTAAATAGCTCAGAAGGCGTGCGGCTACCTAGGGACATCTGGCTCATTAATTCTGTAAGCCTGTCTTCTCGATCTGGTGTCAAACGTTGCTTGACGGCGCGTTGCAGGCTCTGCCATGGCTGTGCACATGTGCCCTCAGTGTATTGATGCAGTATATCTTTGAGTCCGTGTCTGAAAGATATTGGGATCGTCTCCCAAGCCCTCAGAAATATTGAGCCCTCGTCTGTTATGTTGGACACCTTGGCCAGTAAAGTGACATCGTCGACCCACGCATCAAGGTATTCTGGATCAAATTGACATATTTTATACTGTGTCCATGTGGTGATGCGGTTTGTTGCTGGGCTCACCATCGGGCTTCCTGTATTTCCTGAACTGGCCCTCATCTTAAGTGTATGAGTGTTGTCGAGAACTGAGGGCAGTGTAACATCGTCCTCATCCGCCATCGTGCAGCTGTCTTCGAGCATTGTAATCCCGAGAGGGTGTTTTTCTGTGATATGTGTCTTAGAGTTAACTTATCTTGTAGTAGTCATCCAAATTGCTTGAATTTCTTAACTCTAGATATTTGTTAATTCTTTGCTGGCTGTGAGTTCGACGAACCGGGGCACCATTATGTAGGGGTACTTTTTGCTATTCCTTTCTCGTTCCTGACTTTGTACCCCTACTACTTCTCAATGGTTGCTATTATTACTACCCGAGCATTCAATCAGTCTGTTCCTTTTCAGATGGTTAATATTAGAAGGCCGAAGAAAGGTTTCATGTATATATTACACACAATGTAGCACATAAATATAAATCACTGTTAATCTGAATTGAAGGAGTTGGATGGTAATAATACAGATTTTTTAATGTAAAATTATATCCTAAACACTATTCTCAGTTAGTCAAAATTGAATACATGTTTGTCATCTGTAAAAATGGTTTTTATGCAAAAATATGATTTAAATGTCATTCACACTTAAGCTAAATTGTCCGTCCTCTAGACGGCAAAAATAAAAGTGATTTAAGTTTATCATAGAAAATTGTTTTATGCTCAATCAGTTATATGCGTACAAAGGTCTGAATTGCTCAACATTTATGCCGTCGATTTAAAACAAATGATACATGGAAAAAGTCATCGTTAAAAGTTATCACTATAAAAAGAATGTAAATCGCTTAAGGACTTCAATGACACAACTCACAAGTGTTACGATCGCCGTTTGTAACGATTCTATCTCAGTACATGATATTAATATATTGTTCTCTGAAGTTCGGATAATCCAAATAGTTAAACTAATAGGAATAAGTTCACTATGACCATTAGTCCACCGCGTGTTTTTTTCGTTCCCAGCGCGGTTCTGTTCTTTTTATAAAAACACTATTAATTACACATAAAATTTCAGTTTAAGAAATATCGGTTAAAACTGCTTGAGACTAGAAAGGATTGTTCCTAAAATCACAGCTAAGGGAAATATTGTTTAAGGACAGAGTTAGAATATTTGACCTTAAAGAGCACAGCGTTTGTAAAAATTGACCTTCGTTGGGTTGTAACACGGAGCCGCGTGTTACACTCTGACACTTCATGGACTATCTCCAATTGATCTTGTCTAGTCAAATGGGACTTCGTTTTTATTTTTTTTCACCAGATTGAACTATCTTGATGTTAATGATAACTTTTCCCTTCACCAACCCTTCCCCCCTGCCATTAAAAACTTTGCTAGTCACAATTCCATTAACCTCCACATATCATACCATTGATTTGTTATTTCAAAGGTTGGGCCAGTTGGCTTTTGATGCCAAATAAATGTATTATTATTATTATTATTATTATTATGTGTGTGTATTATTATTATTATTATTATTATTTGTTGGGGCCCTAACCTCCGTGTCTACCAAGCCTCATAGATGCCAGATCGCTGGAAGTCCTAAAATTCACAGTAGAGTCTGATATGCTTATATTATTGCTTGTGTCATTTAAATTCAAGTCCGCTATGTCCTGCACTAACTTGCATGTGTCCTCATACTTAATATCGGTCACCATGATCAAATGTTTTAATAATTAAATTGACACTTACATTGGCAAATGGAAGGTGAGAGTCGGACAGCTTCAAATCCAGCAATAAATCTGTTTTGATGTGTACGTGACCCACAAATAAAACAATTATACCTGTTCCAAGGCTCCTCCTCAGTGCTATATTATATCAGAACACAAGGCAAGAATTGGAAGATTATATTGAAAATTGTTGTAATCGTTTATAATGGAAAGAAATGTTAAAATGCAGCAGACCAAAATTTTAGAACCAGACAGGAAGCGAGATACTCAAAAACTGAAAATAGCGCACAATTTTAAAAATCAAGTATTTAAACAAAGAATGTTCTGGAAAATAAAAAGAAAAAATTCTTTTTAAATAAAGTTGTTACAATCAGCTATGGTGGTTTAAATTTATCATTCAAGGTCATTTTATATAAGGCGGAGGATTCAACATCCTCCACATACACCACCTTCTCAAAAAAAGAGAGGAACGACTAATAGTAGATGTAATCATAGTTCTTCGGCTGACGATGTATTCTTCCAGAACGTTTTGTGCATACTGGCGCCCCTGACGTCGTCATCTCGCCCGGTATAACATTCGCTGGTTCTTCAAAATCATCTGGTGTCGACAAATAGTTTTCATGCTGTGATTCAGTAGAATAAGATTTTGCTATGTTAGACAACGGTTCTTCCGAGTACTGCATTTCATTATGTGTCTGCAAGATGGGATTGCACACCTCAGATTCGCCCATGGAACGGTCATTCAACGCGTCTTTTAATTCGGTCACACCGTCAATCCAGATAAACTGGGGAATACAGCGATCCAACGTAACACAATCCCCAATGCCATTTATTTCTATGATGACATTCTTGTCAGTCATCCTCTTGACCTTGTATGGTCCTTTGTAAAATGGTGTTAGGCAGTTCTTCCTATTCTCATTAGTTATATATACATGCGAAGCCGATTTTAAATCGGAGGACACATAGCATTTAGTTTTAGGTTTTCTAGTCTTGGTTGGGGCCAAACGACACATCTTGTCTCTAAGTGCTCCTACAAACCAATCTACATAACTAGAAGCCCAATCAAGACTACTTGGAGTTTCTATTAGAAGATCTCCAGGCAATCTTAATGGTTCTCCATAAACCAATTCTGCTATGGAAGTTCCTAATTGTGCCCTATTGTAACACGCGGCTCCGTGTTACAACCCAACGAAGGTCGAATTTTACAAACGCTGTGCTCTTTAAGGTCAAATATTCTAACTCTGTCCTTAAACACTATTTCTCTTAGCTGTGATTTTAGGAACAATCTCTTAGTCTCAAGCAGTTTTAATCGATATTTCTTGAACTGCAATTTTATTTGTAATTAATAGTGTTTTTAGAAAATAGACAGAACCGCGCGCGATCCGAGAGGATCACGCGGTGGACTATTGTGTCAGTGAATTTATGAACATAAATAATTTTACTAGGCTCATATTATCATGTATCTTTAATCGTTTGACTACTCATTACATTCCAGACATTTGTGCTAAACATTTCACTTTATAGACATAAATCACTTTTATTTTTGCCGTCTAGAAGACGGACAATTTAGTTTAATTGTGAACGGTATTTAAAACATACTTTTGCATTAAAATCTGTATTATTGCCAACCAACTCATTCAATTCGGATTAACAGTGAATTATATTTTTATATGCTACATTGTGTGGAATATATCTATGAAACCTTTCTTCAGTCTTCTCATATCAACCATCCGAAAGGGATCAGAGACTGATTGGGTGCTCGGGTAGTAATAATAGCCACCATTGATATGTAGTAGGGGTACAAAATCACGAACTAGATAGCAACCCCGCAAAGTACCCCTACATTATGGTGCCCCGGTTCGTCGAACTCACAGCCAGTAAGGAATTAATAAACAGCTAGATTTTGAGAAATTCAAGCACTTTCAATGAAGGCCACTACACACGTTATTGCCTCGGAAACGGCTGCACATACCCGCGCACAGACACGACGTTCAAATGGGCGTGGTCACCCTCAACAACTCAGGTGATTCCGCCCATGGAAGGTTCGGAAGACGGGTGGGGTCAGCCTCCTCGGCGGCAGCAGAGGCTGAGCACCCCAAGATTGTTGGCCGCTCCACGTCTGATGGCTCGAAGCACGTTGCCTTCGCGGTAGAGCGCAATCAAACTATTGTCTTTACAGCGACGGCTCCAATTAAGTCATGCTTCAAACGCCCAAATGCCAGCAACCAATCTCATCGTCGGTTGCCACTATCAACATACTTTCTCATCCGTGACGCAATCTCTGGCGAATGAATTGTCATAGACACTGGATCAGATGTAAGCTCACTACGCCACAATTATCTCGAACCCACCCACCCAGTCGACACCAACAGTCTGACCTGCGCGAATGGCTCCAACATAGCGACGTTTGGGGTACGAGTACACACAATCTCGTTCTCCAACTCAAAATGATGTTTCAAATATCCGTTCATCATCGACAACACGACATGAAACATCATTGGACGTGACTTTCTCGAACACTTCGACCTAACCATCCGTCCAAGAACGCGAGAAATAGAGGAGCCAGTATCAGTGTTGACAGAACCAAAATCAGTCGTTACACGGCATGACAGAGCAATAACACTTCCTGTAAGGTTAGACCCCTTCATTGTGTACTAATTTTCACTGTCGGGGGGTGTATGTAACACGCGGCTCCGTGTTACAACCCAACGAAGGTCAAATTTTTACAAACGCTGTGCTCTTTAAGGTCAAATATTCTAACTCTGTCCTTAAACAATATTTCTCTTAGCTGTGATTTTAGGAACAATCTCTTTAGTCTCAAGCAGTTTTAATCGATATTTCTTGAACTGCAATTTTATTTGTAATTAATAGTGTTTTTAGAAAATAGACAGAACCGCGCGCGATCCGAGAGGATCACGCGGTGGACTATTGTGTCAGTGAATTTATGAACATAAATAATTTTACTAGGCTCATATTATCATGTATCTTTAATCGTTTGACTACTCATTACATTCCAGACATTTGTGCTAAACATTTCACTTTATAGACATAAATCACTTTTATTTTTGCCGTCTAGAAGACGGACAATTTAGTTTAATTGTGAACGGTATTTAAAACATACTTTTGCATTAAAATCTGTATTTTTGCCAACCAACTCTTTCAATTCGGATTAACAGTGAATTATATTTGTATATGCTACATTGTGTGGAATATATCTATGAAACCTTTCTTCAGTCTTCTCATATCAACCATCCGAAAGGGATCAGAGACTGATTGGGTGCACGGGTAGTAATAATGGCTACAATTGATATGTAGTAGGGGTAAAAAATCACGAACTAGA
>JAQBSW010006813.1:0-45546 GCA_029291075.1 Eudiplozoon nipponicum | reverse complement strand
CAGCCGCAGTAAAGTAAAGTAAAGTAAAGTACTCACTAATAAGGGTAAGAGCGCTTTTATAAACGAACAAATCAGACTTTATCACAAAATATGGAGAATGTCTTGAATACCAATGCGAAATTCAAGTGTTTGAACGGTGCATAAGAGGAAATCAACGAACTTGAACGGCAAGTAATAAATAAAAAATCTTAATCGATGCTGGTCTAATTGAATAGATTGCTGCACAGAAGTTCAAACCGGTTGGATCATATACATTATCAGCGTAAAGAGTACCCAAAACATTCAAAAACGATTTTCCAAGAAGTCCAATATTATTAACGATCAATTCTCTAATCTAATTGCGAAGTGGTTATTCGAATAGTGGAACTGTTGCACAGTCTACAAGCTAATTATTCGTATCCTGGCACTTGTGAATATATATAAGATATTAATGTTAAAAAAGGATTATAGTTTTTTGGATGTGACGTTTTTATTTAAAAATTTTCAAATTGGGAAAACCACTGATTTTATTATTTAAACGGTAAATCAAGACATACAACAATTTCCGATCCATGGCAATACTTTACACAAGCGAATTCATCTTTGCACGAAGAATGAATAGTTTCTATTTAAAGGAAGCATCCATGCACATGTTGAAGGTTTGGTAATGAGGATCGCCAAATCTCCAGAGTTAGCTGATATTTGTGAATAAATCATTGAAAGTTGACAAAAGTAAATTTATACAACACAGTATGTTGATAATATTTTCCTTGTCCTTAAAAACAGGTCTAATCACGAACATTTGTTCAATAATTTGAAAAAACGCACAAATATATCAGTTTTATTTCAGAGCCCGAGTAAGATGATTATCTGCCATTTCCAGATGTACGTATAAAAAAGATGCTAATGGTAAATAAAATAGGACAATGTGATATAATCCGTCCTGGATTGTACAGTATTTTCGTTAAAACAATTTCTTGCCTGTTCATTTAAATTTTAACATTTATTTTTCAATAACCGACAAATTGTTCAATCTCGATTTGAAAGTTGACCAATATACTATAGAAAATGAACTATCTAATGTCTAATGGATAACCTAAGCAATTGGTGGAGTCAATTATTTAAAGGAAATATAAAAGAAGAGGCCGATATATATTAGGCCAGAAAAGATAGCAATTTACGATAAAATCACATTTCCTGGGAATACTGTTTCCCGCACAGAGCAGAAGAAACGTGAGACTACATTAACAGGCTCATTCAATGCAACTATACTACAAGTGTTATTTAAAGAAACACATTAGCTTTTAATAGCAACTACGGAGAATCTATGGTTAATATCTTTCTCGAATTTCATTTACCAACATACATGCGAATATTGTCGATCAAATTGCATAGTCCAACTGACTGGATGGTTAATTACTCAAACTGAAGTACTTTGGAACTTGAATTTTGTTTTAAATCTAATGATAAATGCAAATCTGTAGTTGCACAACAGATGTTTGAAATCTCGCACGCATTTAAGAAAATTGCCAAATTAAAATAACATAAGTCAAGTGGTTTTGTGTTTCAGCAAATTAAAATTTAATGTTCGAGCATTGAGGTTTAACCGGAATTAATGCACGTATTTTTTGTTTGTTCCCGTATTTCACATTCCCAATCTCTAAATTTTCTTTTTCGTTTTGATTTTCAGTATATATATATATATATATATATATATATATATATATATATATATATATATATATATATATATGTCGTTGTGTTCAACACAACAAAACTTATGCGAACTGATGAAAATTTAGCCTCTCTGTGACTCCAGCACCTTTATCTGTATACCAATTTCAATGAACCTGCAACGCTTAATACTACGCCAGAACAAAAAAGGCTCAAAACTAGAATATATTAGCATTTCACTAAAAAAGTATTAGAGAGGAGTGCACCTCCTGCACAAAAATCAGTAATTTCTGAACATTTACTACTCACAGGTTATGGCTTTTACAGCTATTGCAATTTATAAGCTAGTACTTTGCTCAAACGTGCAGAAAGTAATTCAAAAAGAAATTAAATTGGATTAGAACAAAAACATAACTAACTGGCCTTCAAAAATAAACTGTGCCGCAAAATACGACACATCCGTCAATTGCGGACAAACTATGAAAGCGATGACTCAAAACATGACGTTTCACAAAAGAAGTGGTCTTAATTGCGCTAGAAAAGTCAGACATAGCTGAGCGCGGATTGGTTACGACAAATTTATATTTGGGATAGGATGAACGAAAATAATAACGAATCCAGAAAAATGGCTGTAGATACTGGAAGAAAAAAGAGTTATTAATAAATGTTATTTCATGGATTACGCTTTTTTCCATATTTTAAAAAAAGAGGTGAAACTTGTAACGATAAATATATATCGTTTTTTTGCGTAATGTCATGGGGTATGACATCGCTTTCATTATCAGTGATTCTACAATTCACTGGTGTGTCATATTTTGCGGCTGCTACAAATAATTAACTACAAAATAAAATTTAAACGCGAAGAGGTAAAACGCGACACTCAACTAAATTAGAAAATTCCATAATGAAGGTTCTAAACAGAAATAATTCTAAGGTCGAAGCTAAACAAGAAATCGACATAGTGGACAAAATTAAATTTATAACAGAATTTAAAAAAAGCACGGACAGTAGGTTCAACATTACCGTTAGTAAATCGACTGCATAATGTTAAAAAAATAACTAGCAATGCTTGTGCTCCTTTCAGGCCAATATTATTCATGGTGAACTCTTCGCAGAACGGGACAGACAGATTATGCCGGATTATAAAATCTATGATGACAGGATGAATGTTTCGGGATAGCTTTCGATTTAAGGAAAAAAATCGCGACTTCAATTTAAAAGAGACGAAAATGTTGTCGCTTGATATAAAATCTCACTTTACTAGTATTCCACTAAGTAAAACTATAAGTATCCTGTGTGAATATCTGCGATCATCAGAGGCGTAAACATTGATGGAAGTTGACGGCATAAGGGAACTTCTATTATTAGGTTAATCCAACGTGACATTTTTATTCCAAGGAGTCTGCTGACGAATTGACGACATAGATATGGGTAGTTATCTTTATGCGTCATTTAGAAACAACTTAATTAAAACCATTTATCATCGGAGCTCATACTTTTGTATGCTACGTTGACGATACTTTAATGGTCGTTGAAAAGAATGAAGGTACAAATACACTGCTATATCACAAAAGCAAAAAAGACTAAGAAATCAAGTTTACTCTAAAAATGAACAAGACGGATATCTTTCTTTTGTAGATATAGGAATAGTGAGATATGAAGAAGTTACCATCTCAAGGTCGGTCCACAAGTAATCAAGCTGGACTGGTTATTACATCCATTATTTCAGTAGTGTACCAAGGGTGTACAAAAAGAACCTGATAATCAATTTGGGCACTCAAATACGCAGGGTTTATTCACCGAAGAACATAGAATTAGAGATATATTGGCTTCGATAAACGTTGAGAAATAATGACTATCCCGATTGGTTTATTGAAAATAATTTTAGGCCAAGCAACAAAATCGAGACCAATTTGGAGTAAAAGAAAATACTTCAGAGACTAACGCTTGGTGCTCCCTTTGTAGGTGATCTGCCAGCTGAGATCTTCAAAAGGAAAGTAATTCGACAAACTAAAGCACAGTTTCTGTCAATGCAGGCGAGAGCAGTGTTCAACACAAAAAAGCTTCAGCGAACTAATAAAAACGATAGTCACTTTATGACGTGAACTCCTTAATCTGTATACAAATTTCAATGTACGTGCAACTCTTAGTACATCGGAGGATGAAAAAAGAGGCTGGAAACTAGAATAAATAAGTATCTCCCTCGAAAATTATTAAAGCGGGGTGCAATACATGAACAAACATGATCAATTTCTACTACTCACTTGTCATGATGTTAGTAGTAACAGATTTTCAGTTCTGTTCACGGCAAAAATGGAAAAAATGTTTCTGCATTGTAAAGCTACTGCAATAAATAATCTAAATGCCTACGTAAAAGTTCAGAAAGTAATTCAAAAAGAAATTAAATTAGACTGGAACAAAACCTTAACTAAATCTAACCTATGTGCCGCAAGATACGACACACCCGTTAATTGCGGACACAGAATGAAAGCGCGGACCACAACATGACGTTAAGCAAAAGAAGTGGTCTAAATTGCACACGACGGAGCCAGGCATATATAAGAGATGATTACCTAAGACAAATGTACAGTTGCAATTGAATGAGCGAAAATTTTAACAAATCCAGAATATCGGCTGTAAATATTTGTAGAAATAAGATTTATTTTAATATACTTCTCCATGGATTACGGTTGTTTTTTCTCATTTATATATATATATATATATATATATATATATATATATATATAATAAAATAGATTGAAGGAATTACCTGTTCTGCGTTTTGACTAGCACAAGCTCAATTCCAGTTTTTTTTTGGTTCCTCAATATATTTCTGCGGCCGTTTTCGGCCGTCTTCTTCGGTTCATCCGTCATCACATGTTTTACACGATAAACTAATGGAGCATGTTAATTTTTTAAAACTTGTGGTGACAGGTGAACTGAAGAAGCCCCTCGTCAACGAACGTTGAAATATATTTTCAAGAAACGAAACAACTGTTTCTCAGTCTGTCCTAGTCAAAACAAAGATCAGTTAATTGCAATTAAGCCAGATTTTCAATTTTTTCATTCTTTTAAAAGTGACGGAAATATTCATCAGAATCCAGAATTTAGCAAAAAAGATAGAATAGATAACAATAGTGGCGGAGAATAGAAACAATAAGAATTCCATCAGAAACGGGAATAAAATTAAACTGATGCGAAAAAAAGTGAATACAATTTTCATAAGGATAAAATAAATATAACAAAATATAGCAAAGGTAATACATCATTTATACCGGTTTTACTTTTATTTACTCGTGTCCCTTTAATATCCTTTATTTTAAAGTGTACAAGTGATATGAAAGCGAGAAATTCGCCTATATGTCCAGCAAAGACAAAATATCTAAATTTCCATTTGTAATGAGAGCCTCAAATAAAATTAATATTACCTGAGATGATACACGCAATTGATTGGTTGTTCCCTTATTTCACTCTCTCTCTAAGTTTACATTTTTTCTATGTTTGGCCATTATATATATATATACATATATATATATATATATATATATATATATATATATATATATATAGTAAATATAAAGAGATCTTCATTTATAGATAGTTAAGAAGAAATTGAAAAAAAACGTTTCTCGTACCTGTTAATATATAACTTTTGTGGAGCCCAAATTATTGCTAGTAGTTCATTTAAGATGATCGTCCAATTCTGCACCAGTCTTTTAGCGTTCGACTCACATATGCTGCTGAATGTACGTCGGCTTGGAATACTGCTACTATGCTTTTGTATGAGGTGCCTTTTATTATTTAATTTCATCCTACTGGCCTTCAGGCCGGCGGAAAAATATGTCAGTAGCCCTGCTTTGTGTCAAGCACGAAACCATTTTCCAATCCCTAGTTGTGGGAACCGAGCGCATGAAACTTATGGGATATGGGTCAGGTTTAATAACAGAATTTAATTGCTGAAAATTAGCTGCTGATTGGAAAGTAAAATGTCTTTTTGTAACATAAATCAGAGGAGCTCAGCGCACAGATAATTGTAGCGCTTGTACGCAGTCCTCTTTCACCTTATGTACTTCTTAAGTAGCCGCCCTAGCTTTGCTTGAGAAGCACAATATGTACTTTATGGTTAATAACCGTCGTTTTACACAAGCCACAGTTTAAAGCGATCGATAATACACCTTTAAATATCGTCGCAGTATGGGAGCTGTAGTATATTGTCAACATACGGGCAGCCGACTTGTCAGCTGCTGTACCGGCGTTTCGTATATCGTCAATATGGGATTCGTATTCTTCGGCCTCGAGGCTCATATACATCTTTTCGTACAACTAATGGTATTAGAAAATTTTTTAACAGATTCTATGTCAAACAGATGAGTCTGAACATTTGCCACTAAAGAAACCGAAACCACCATCGCGGCACTGGAAGCCTGACAGAAATTTTCTGTAGGCGGTCGTACTCTATTTAATGGCCAATACGCAAACAAAGCCAAAGAATATGATTCAATTTCCAATTGCATAATCAAAGGTTATCAGTTTAAGAATTCTACAAAATAAGCTTTAATAGAAATCCTAATTCGAGGCCAAGTTTCGAAGACAAATTTTGTTGGTCATATTATTCTTAGCTGGCTATATTTGGTTCTCCATTTCTTCATTTTGGGATCATAATTCTGTGCGTCCATTTAAAAAAAATATTTTGGCTATCAATGCACGTGCAGTAGTGGACCTAACTCTCACCTGAAAATGGCCATTTTCTTGTTGAACTATACTCGCACTGCTTCCCAATAAGCAATTTATTCGTCTCCACTTCTACTGTCTTTATATGCTGAAACAAATTTCAAGCCAATGGCTGCCCTGCATTTTACAAACCTGCTGTAAATTACGTGAGAAATTACCAAAAACAATATCGCCTCTGCAAGGTGTTGCACTAGTCATCAGGGGTGTCATCCGCTCCAGTGTGATTTCCAAATTTACTCAATTTTATAAGGCCTGGAGTCTTTATTCCTCAGGCGTTCTCGGCTGAGCGTTGTAGCTGGCAGGGTCGAGCAGCATTTACATGCATGCTTTCTGCATTTCATTTCAGGGCAACGAATCAGTACGCTTTAGCAACCACTATTTAATGTGTACCTTGATATCCAAGGGTAGTTCACTTGTCACTAGTGTAAGTCTGTATACTTGCACAACCACTTCCTGAAGATTATTAATTAATTGATCCTATAATCTCTGTTGAAATACCGAATACGAAAAGTATGGTGCCAGTTATAATTAGACTGACTTTATACAATTCGATGATTTTTGGTCAGCTATGCATAAAGTTGAAGCGTTTAATGATATTTTTTTTACTCAAACCGCAGCTTCAAATCTATTTCTTGTGAGTGTAGTTAGAAACACAATAGGTTTTACGGCTTGTATTGCTTCAACGTAAGTAATTGCAGCATTAGGTGGATATTCTAAGCCTACTGCAGTTCACACTTTTAACTTTAAATTTGTGATTAGCAGACCTTTTGTTAGAATTGGCCATCATTCATGTTTCTAGGCATCCGCCAAGTCACAACTTTTATAATTGGCGACGTGAATTTTTCGGATGGCGCCACTTCTTTAAAATATATGCTGACAAATACCTCTTTTGTTTTAGTCAAGCTTCATTGGTTATTTTGCTCTTGTTAATGGTTAATGTGTGCTTCAAAAACCTTTTCTGATCAGTTAATTCCATTAAAGTTTTTTCGAGTACCACCAGTTCCTGCATTCAAATAATTTAGGAAATATTTTCCTTTTTTGTCGGCTAAATTTCCTATCGATTTCTTTTTCAGAAATTAGAAAAAAGCTGTAACAATAGCAAAAAAACTGGAAGTGACTTTTCTGTTATTAAAGCCTTTTAAATGTCGTTCCTACTTGCATTACTAGTTATGATTATGAAAATACGATCAAAACTTCTCAGAAGTGCATGGCAGTATTTATTAATACGGGGATGCAGCATTGATAGTTACAGATATAAAGTTTAAGCTGCAGTTAGTAAACAACATAACGGATTGCCCATCGCTTTTCTATCGACCTGCGTGAAATATTGACCGTTCAATTTGTAAAGTGTAACTTTAGTGCAGTGTTGGAAACGTTTTAGTTTAATTGGAGGTTTGGAGCAAAATTTTGTATTTTCTCAAACCATAAATGCCAGACTATAGAGCTACGAAAAAAGAATACACTGAAGTGTCTACATTATGGTATAGCGCAGCTTAAAATTTCGTGTGAAAAAAATTTTTACGATTAATTGACTATGCTAATTCGAATGAAATTTATTAAACCATACGTCATCGCAAACAACCCTACAGAGATAAAAAAATAAAATATCAGACATATATAATCGCTAAATATTGTATTTCTTAATTAAAGTAACTTTGCAAAATTTCCATACAAATGCTTTCATTGGACATACATATGTACAAAAATCGCTTTTCACCGTCAAATCATCTTCATTCAAAACCCACTACTCCCCGTACTCACAAGTCTAATAAATTTCTCCTTGATATGTGTCAATATTTTGCAAAATTCGATGGAGTGGCGTGGGGCAGTCCGTTAGATATTCTACTGAATGATTTTCACATTTTACATCTCTAAACATTAAAATGGTAACCCTCTATTCCGTAGTATTATTGCGTACATCTAAAGTGTGTTGTTGACACTTTCATAATAATGAAATATTATGTGCAATCAAATGACATGCTTAAATCATTCAATAACGTGACAACCATGTATGGCTTAATTTCGAGAACTGGAACGCTCAATCTAACGTGCTGCGTTTCCTTGGCATGTTGCTATGCATGACGAGAGAATAAAGTCTATAAAAGAGAATATGCCAAATCAGACATGTATTAGCGGGACATCTAATACAGTGCTATTCGGATTTCTCAACACGAAATTCGGAACGCATTTAACCTACAGAATAAATAAAATCTGTTCTGAAAAATTTACTTGCTCTGAAATAACGCTGCTTAAAACAACTTAATTATGGCATTGCGATCAGGAATGTTTGTTGTAGTAAACGTGAGCTAAAAACAAAGGCAATAAAAATAATGAAAATGTGCCCAAAATAATCCGAAATATGTTGGTATATATTTTAAAGGAAAAAATATCCGAAATATTTTCTCCGAGGTTTAACAAAGCCGTGACACCTTAGATGCCTAATACTCATTTGTAAGTTGTCTATAGAATAAAACACACGATAAATCTTAAAATAAGAGGAAAGTTCACTGTCATCGATGAGTACGAAATTGCTTATTTATAATGACGCAATAGATATATATAAGCCGCAATGTCCAACAACTAACGAATACTTTCACATTCCATCTCCAAATCAGACGGACTTTCAGGTGATATGCAAAGCAGAAAAACAAAAAGCTGTCACTTATCCATACATTACAGTTAAATACTGTTTGTTGCGAAGAACTAATATATATGCAAGTATGTATTAGGTTTTGCGAACCTAGTAACAAATTAGTTCAGTTGTGACCAGAAGGATAAACCAAAGGCAGCATGAACGGAAAGTATAATCTCATGCACATTCGTTTCGTGCTTACTGGCGTCTCATCAGTAGGAGCCGGTATTACGCCCTTTAACCACTATATATTTGGTAGAAGAATGTGGAATAATAGGACGGTACAATCTCCTAGACGAATGTGTAAACCTGTAATAGTGAAGCTAACATCATCTAAAGTCAACGACTATGCGACTTCAATGCTAACTCACACTATATAACATATATACCGATTCTGTAAAGGATACTAACACTATGGCTATTGTGTTAGTAACTGATACCTTTTTTGAAATCGATGAGTACCGGATACTAACACTATGGTTTCCGAGTCGGTACATGATACCAACCTGATGGATATAAATTTATGCTAAAGTTCACCCAAATTGAGAATTACAACAATTTCCGAACACCTGTTACTCCAGTTAAACCATACACTCTGGCCTTCATCGATATCAGTTATCACATTTCGCGGTAAGCATGACATCATTCAATTCAATATATTACAGTTAAATACTGTTTGTTGCGAAGAACTAATATATATGCAAGTATGTATTAGGTTTTGGGAACCTAGTAACAAATTAGTTCAGTTGTGACCAGAAGGATAAACCAAAGGCAGCATGAATGGAAAGTATAATCTCATGCACATTCGTTTCGTGCTTACTGGCGACTCATCAGTGGGAGCCGGTATTACGCCCTTTAACCACTATATATTTGGTAGAAGAATGTGGAATAATAGGACGGTACAATCTCCTAGACGAATGTGTAAACCTGTAATAGTGAAGCTAACATCATCTAAAGTCAACGACAATACGACTTCAATGCTAACTCACACTATATAATATATATACCGATTCTGTAAAGGATACTAACACTATGGCTATTGTGTTAGTAACTGATACCTTTTTTGAAATCGATGAGTACCGGATACTAACACTATGGTTTCCGAGTCGGTACATGATGCCAACCTGATGGATATAAATTTATGCTAAAGTTCACCCAAATTGAGAATTACAACAATTTCCGAACACCTGTTACTCAAGGTGAACAATACACTCTGGCCTTCATCGATATCAGTTATCACATTTCGCGGTAAGCATGACATCATTTAATTCAATATGTAGTTAAATACTGTTTGTTGCGAAGAACTAATATATATGCAAGTATGTATTAGGTTTTGCGAACCTAGTAACAAATTGATTCAGTTGTGACCAGAAGGATAACCAGAAGGATAAACCAAAGGCAGCATATGAACGGAAAGTATAATCTCATGCACATTCGTTTCGTGCTTACTGGCGACTCATCGGTAGGAGCCGGTATTACGCCCTTTAACCACTATATATTTGGTAGAAGAATGTGGAATAATAGGACGGTACAATCTCCTAGACGAATGTGTAAACCTGTAATAGTGAAGCTAACATAATCTGAAGTCAACGACAATACGACTTCAATGCTAACTCACGCTATATAATATATATACCGAGTCTGTAAAGGATACTAACACTACGGCTATTGTGTTAGTAACTGATACCTTTTTTTAAATCGATGAGTACCGGATACTAACACTATGGTTCCGAGTCGGTACATGATACCAACCTGATGGATATAAATTTATGCTAAAGTTCACCCAAATTGAAAATTACAACAATTTCCGAACACCTGTTACTCCAGTTAAACCATACACTCTGGCCTTCATCGATATCAGTTATCACATTTCGCGGTAAGCATGACATCATTCAATTCAATATATTACAGTTAAATACTGTTTTGTTGCGAAGAACTAATATATATGCAAGTATGTATTAGGTTTGCGAACCTAGTAACAAATTAGTTCAGTTGTGACCAGAAGGATAAACCAAAGGCAACATGAATGGAAAGTATAATCTCATTCACATTCGTTTCGTGCTTACTGGCGACTCATCAGTAGGAGCCGGTATTACGCCCTTTAACCACTATATATTTGGTAGAAGAATGTGGAATAATAGGACAGTACAATCTCCTAGACGAATGTGTAAACCTGTAATAGTGAAGCTAACATAATCTGAAGTCAGCGACAATACGACTTCAATGCTAACTCACACTATATAATATATATACCGAGTCTGTAAAGGATACTAACACTATGGCCATTGTATTAGTAACAGACACATTTTTGGAAATCGATGAGTACCGGATACTAACACTATGGTTTCCGAGTCGGTACATGATACCAACCTGATGGATATAAATTTATGCTAAAGTTCACCCAAATTGAGAATTACAACAATTTCCGAACACCTGTTACTCCAGTTAAACCATACACTCTAGCCTTCATCGATATCAGTTATCACATTTCGCGGTAAGCATGACATCATTCAATTCAATATATTACAGTTAAATACTGTTTTGTTGCGAAGAACTAATATATATGCAAGTATGTATTAGGTTTTGCGAACCTAGTAACAAATTAGTTCAGTAGTGACCAGAAGGATCAACCAAAGGCAGCATGAACGGAAAGTATAATCTCATACACATTCGTTTCGTGCTTACTGGCGACTCATCAGTAGGAGCCGGTATTACGCCCTTTAACCACTATATATTCGGTAGAAGAATGTGGAATAATAGGACGGTACAATCTCTAGACGAATGTGTACACCTGTAAGCCAATTGAAGCTAACGTAATCTGAGAATCAACGACAATACGACTTCAATGCTAACTCACACTATATATAAATATGAGTCTGAAGGATACTAACACTATGGCTATTGTGTTAGTAAATTATACCTTTTTTGAAAATCGATGAGTGTCGGATACTAACACTATGGTTTCCGAGTCGGTACATGATGCCAACCTGATGGATATAAATTTATGCTAAAGTTCACCCAAATTGAGAATTACAACAATTTCCGAACACCTGTTACTCCAGTTAAACCATACACTCTGGCCTTCATCGATATCAATTATCATATTTCGCGGTAAGCATGACATCATTCAATTCAACATTTTACAGTTAAATAATGTTTGTAGCGAAGAGCTAATACATATGGAAGTATGTATTAGGTTTTGCGAACCTAGTAAAAAATTAGTTCAGTTGTGACCAGAAGGATAAAGCAAAGGCAGCATGGACGGCTTCCGAGCGAGGAGACCAGTGAGAATCCATCAGGCTGTGTAAAAGACAAGCTGTGCACCTAGAAATGTGGAGCAATCAATATTTTACCGACCTGTGAATTCTATTTCCAGCTAGCTTTCTTAACAGATAATGTCTAATCTAAAATAGTTAAGTTTTTGACAGCATTGAAATTGCAGATAAATTTCTACATTCGCTTTAACCATTTTTTATACAATAAATTATATTTAATTAAATATAGTACACTTGAGAGCAAAATTAATTGCATTCAAAAATTAAAAAGTTAATTCAGTCGCACGTAATCGTACTATTGAATTTTCAACGTCACCGGCCTACCATTCCTGAAAACTAAATAAGAAGAACGAAACCGCCAAATCTAAGGCATGGAAACCACTTCCAAATAGACGCACGGGCGTTGAAATTGACTGCAAAATTTCAGCTACACAACATTTGTGCCATCACGGACTAAACGGAATTGTTGCTTTCGCCAAACCCGTATATTTTATCCAATTAAACTATCTGATTGCGCGGAGAGTGATAGACCATGATTAAATCACTCGTGCGAACTTAACAAACATATCTATTCCATTTTGCATAACCAGTCGCGCTAAAGCATAATTTTCGGTACGTGCACTGAATGGCGCTATCAATGAACAATTGTCAACCTCAAAGCATGACAGCATATTCACTAATAAGGATCTTACTGATTCTCGGGTTACATTCCAATTTGTTTGCATCCGCTGTCTTCCTGATTTCACCAATTTTGCAGCTTCACTCGCATAGCTTAGTTTAATTGTATAGCATAAATGGGTGTGGCAATAAATGCAATAATTTTCATTACGCGATTGCCTATAAATGTTGCACCCGAATTTACAAATTATGATTAATGTGTGAGCGGTAACAGTGTTTGATATTCGTTATCAAAGTTTTCATGTCATATATACGCATGGCAGTACGATTCTTTAATGAAACGAATACTTTAATCTTGCTTTACTAATTGTTTCTTGACGGGGTGATAGCGATTATGCAGCTACACTGACATAGCAACGCATTTAGTACCTAAATAAACTTTTAAAAAAAACATGTTGCACAACAGGGTATAGATCATTCACCTGATACAAACAAATCGGAACGCAACCCGAGAATCAGGTGAATAATCTCTTCCCTGTCGTGAAATATGTTTCTTTTAAAGCCTATTTAGGTACTAAATGCGTTGCTATGTCAGAGAAGCTGCAAATTCGCTATCACCACGTCAAGAAACAATTAGTAAGGCAAGTGGAAAATATTCGTTTCATTAAAGTGTCTTACCGCCATGCGTATATAGGACATGAAAACTTTGATAAAGAATATCAAACACTGTTACCGCTCACACGTTAATCAATATTGGTAACTTCGGGTGCAACATTTACAGGCAATCGCGGAGTGAAAATTATTGCATTTATTGCCACACCCATTTATGCTATACAATTAAACTAATTGAATGCGCTTATGGTGGTATCATTGATTAAAATCAATCGTTTGTACCTCACATAAACACAACAATCCAATTTTATTTAACCAGCTGCGCAACATTGCAAAATTATCGCCAGGCACACATACTGATGCTTTCCACGATCTATTGCCATCATTAAGGTATGTCAGCAAACTGACTTATGAGAATAAGATTTTCATGCCAATGTAAGGTATGCAAGCTCATATATATGACTATTACCCATAATTATTTCGATGGCAGCAAACTGACTGACAAGAATGACACCAGCTTGCATACATAGGGAAAGTTGAAACGCGTCTATGCATGCGACTGAAGATGGGTTTGCTAATTTATGCGACTGGTTGAATAGAATAGGATTAGTTCTAATTTAAATTTAGCAAACCCTACCTAATTGTTATTAGCATCTACTGTACATTGCATTATTCTTTAACTGTATGAATTCTGTATGTTTGGCGAAGGCTGCACGAACTTTGTAGATGGCTGCGACAAAACTGTGTAGCAGATATACTTAGGTAAGTAAAAACTATGAGAGAATTCTTGGGGTATGAACCGCATATCTAAATTTTCAGAACCCTATATATGAATTACTATCCTAGCCTGCACAATTTAATATTGATGACCTAATTCCTCAATACGATTATAGTATAATTTACTCTATGTTGCCTGCAAGATTTTCGCATGCATTGTAATGCTTTGATTTCTTCCGATTAGGCGTTTATTTATTTGCACGGACCCCTGTCTGGTGATTGAAACGCATGCACACGTTGAGTTTTTGCGCAAGAGATATGACATTTTTATGATAGCCAGTTCACCAATTAGTGCTAGAAACTAGTCTTAAATGTTATTTTAGCGGTCACTAGTATATTTAACTTCCAGTCATTATACCTACGAACGCTCTACATATAATTACACTATACAAAAATGTTATTTTTACTTGTTAAGATGAAGGTAATCATTATAGCTGGAACGCCAATATCATATCGGTACAATAATTTAATCCTTATTGGCTAAATTTAATCGTAGCATTTCTGTTAATCTTTAGAAACAAAGTTAGCGTATAAGCTTTATAGGAATATCACAATATCAGCTGAGCCAACAAATCCTCACTGCTTCTTTTTTTCGGATTCTAAAATGTATCATCATTGAGATAATTAGCTGTAGCCACATTTTGGGGCCGAGGACTCATCCATGTTCCTATTTAGGGCTGATGTTTATACAACAGAAAGTTCTCTAATATGTTCAGGATATTATGATGAAGCAAAGTCAAAACGGTGATAGAAGCAGCACTCGGGCCGAAGAAGTGAACATGTAATAATAAGTATTCGTATTTCGTATTAATAAATGGATGCGCTTTATCCTAGAAAACTTACAAATAATTGATCACAAATTATTCATTTGTGTTGAGTTAAGCAAAATAATTCATGATGGATTGGAAAACAAACAAAAACTTATCTTTGATAAAGTTAGTATTCTTCTTAATTAAATAAGGGGTGTTTCTTTGCTAAATTTAATTTTTTGGTTGCAAATAAAATTAATTTTCATTATAGGCTCTAACTGGCACGACTGATCCATCGTTATTTTTGACGATTATATAAGAAATAGAGGTTCCTTCAATAACCCTTGTGTACAATATCTTACAAGAAATCTGTTTATAAATGTCAAACCAAAGTGTCAAAAAATTAATTTTTTGTGCGTTTCGATAGCTATGGCCAACATAATATTATTAAACTGTTTGGCAATAAAGAATATGGTCTTCTCGTTTACTGAATGGGATGATTTCGAAGTAAGACAGCAGTCTATTAACTAAGGGCCACTGATTGACACAAACAGAAATGGATTAGCTGCTTTTATAAAAAAAAGGCATAACCTGAATGTAGATTGGTTATTGAGTTTATTCAAAGCACAAATTAAATTTGTCCAATAAAGTTTGAAATAGTTTACAAATATATCTTAATATGCAACTTATTAAAAAATCATAGAAAATAATTAAAGTCTACACATTTCGCTTGAGAGGTAAACCTGAATTGACTTATCTATATCATTATTGTTACAATTATAAGCCGCTATAAAACATGATTTAGTTCAGCACATTTATAGCAAGTTTATTGATTGTAAAAAAACTTATTTCGTGGTTAACTAATAATAGTCACTTTAAATATGGAGTAGTGCTTTATTTACATATACGAACTATTAGCAGCAAAATAATAATTTAAGTATAAAATTAGGTGTCATGGAACTTAGTTATCTAGCTATACTTTTAGTACGAAGTTGGAGAGGTCCCAACACGAAATATGTCATTTTTTTCTAATTAAAAATAGTTTCCAAATGCGCCCGTGCAATAAATGATTTCTTAAAAAACAAATATACTCACGTATTAAAAATTTAATGATTATTCAAATTTTTTTTCATTAAAACGTTTCTATGTCGCGCTCATGTGCAACTTTCCTTTTTGATATTACTTTCGACAAAATTAAGTTTAATAGAAATAAAATTTCCAAGTGCTCAGGTTGAATGAGAAATTGTCTTTTCCTTTAAAAGTGTAGTGAAAATGCATACGCACAAATAGAAATATATATATCTTCGTTTAAACAAATTCTGTTAAAAAATAATTTAGTATTTCTTAAGGTATCTATAATTTAGTAAAGCTTAAGTGGATAATGTTGAAGTACTTAAAATTCTCTTGTTCCGGTACTTCTGAAATCAAATAGTTTTGAAATGGATAATTGTAAACAATTGTTGATAGCAGCGTATCGATAAAATATTCAGCATTTTAAACAAGGCAGTATATAAAATAAAATTGCGGATTTTTTGCAACTTTACCAACTTCTATAGAACATTTTAACAAGAATATTAAACAAACAAAGATGCAAATTTACATTTATTATCAAAATCAACGCTAAAATACGCCAGACGGTACATGATTTTTCGTAAGTTATTCATTTCATTCCCTGATTTTTATTTTAGTGAGACGGATCAATAATATTTTCATATTAGAGTATAAAATGACGATTTAAACCACGAAGCAGAAAACTAAAAAACTACATTGTTGATTTTTCTGAAATCAAATATTTTAAATACCTACGTGTCTGAAAATATAAACCTGAAAAAACGAGACTGGTTCCACTAATTGCGTGAGTTAGGGAATTTATAGCATGTTATAAAAAACTGTGTTAGTTAATCGTGTATATATATATATATATATATATATACATATATATATACATATATATATATATATATATATAAACATATATATATATATATATATATATATATATAATTTATATTCAATTGTGTTGCTATCTTTAAGGAAATTCATGGTACCATACCTAAATTTAAACATAATTATAAATTATATCGAACAAAATATTGTATGTTTATATATATATATATATATATATATATATATATATATATATTTATGTGTGTGTGTGTGTAATTTAGTATGTATACAAATATGAATTTATTTATGCATATGCGTGTGTGTAAGAATTTACGTGTAGCAATTCTTTTTATACAACTAGGTTCCACCAAATAATTGAACATACCATTGAAGAACAAATAAATTATCGAGGAAGCAATTTTGCCATTAGGAATGAGATTTATCTGTTAATAACAGGGTCATATAATTGGCTATCACCTTTTTATTTAAAATACATGGGAAATGTGCCTGATAGAATGTGAATGGTGAAAAGAGTCGATAATATCGAATAGAACATCTTTATTCTGTAAGAGGAAAATGAATTTTTCTCTTTTATACAGGCGTGATTCATTATAATTTTCAGACACGGGCAAATAGACTTGTGGTATGCCAAACAGGCATTTTTATTGATTTCTGTCTTGCCATTTATGCCATTACATCTTTTCTAACCCTGTTCACCAACCAGAATATCAGTACACCGCTGATATTATTTTAAGTGAAAAGAATTCCTGGCATTCAAATCCACGCTCGCATAGTTATAACGGAAAATTTAACTAGTAAAATTAAACTTGCCGCTGTATGATCGGTAAACCAATTAACTAATAATAGCTACGATGAGATATTCATGCTCGTACAGGGAAAGCAATAATGATACAAAGTTTTACAACCGTTGTAAAGTGTGTATACTGCAAATGTAGCAATTTTTCTAAATATCACACAGTCAAGCATGAAGCACGCACTCAATTAGGAAAGCCCTCGCTAATGGGCAGCACAAATTCTACTCTCATGGGATGCAGTTCAACTGGTCTCACTCATCAAAAAGAATAACGTCGTAGTCATAGTTAGTCGTAGTCATTATTCACCGACTATCCCAAAAAGGAAACTAATTTATTTATGCAAAATAATGTATGCGTCAAAGTTAGCATCAACAGAATTATAAAGGTTAATATGCTTGATTATTTGTATGCTTGACTAAGCAAGACATTTATCATCTTTGTTTTCGTTATCAAACACATATTCTAAGTCATTGCCATTATTATTATTATTATTATTATTATTATTATTATTATTATTATTATTATTGTTATTATTATCCTCATCATTGTTATCATCTTCCTTCTCCATATCATCATCATAACTACTATCATCAAAATCACCTTTATAATCGTTTTCATTATAAATAGAGAAGGCTTCACAAATGGGTGGTAAATCTGATTTTTTTGTGCATAAAAATCTGAGAAAAATGTAGAAATAATGCAGAATTGCTACGAAAATAATTATTATACAATTAGTATTATAAAATTATGAACCTCGCAAAATAACGGAAAAAATAACTATTTTTGACGAGTTGGTTTTAGCGTGTATCTGGAAACCTACCAAAACAATACATATAAATTAAGCAAGTAGATCTCGGCAAAATACGTAACCTATGAAAAGTGAACTTCAGCGCAAGATGACAGCAGAAAAAGAGTGCTCCTGCGGTTTTTATTTTATCGTTTCGTCAGACGAACTTGTTGCGTGCTCGTAAGTAAAAAGCAGAAATAGGCAATCATATGCCATACTGCGGAGTGTGGTAAACAGCAGATAAACGGAGCGTACGCTGTCGTTTGTAAAACACGTACATGTTTTGTATTGAAAACGTCAGAAATCAGGTCGCAAAGATTTGACAATTTCTAACGCCCCACTAAAACCGAACGTTATAATTTCTACTCAGTCGTGGTATAAAATACGCAAAAATCGTAAATCAATCGGCTTTATCATATAAAGCTGAACGAATGTCTTCTGAGACAGTCATACACGGCGTCTATGCATAGCTTCTAGGACGAAAATTACGACAACTAAGATATGACTGCTCTATTTCCTCAAGTGAGCAGATCGAATTATGCATCATTTAGTTAAAAGTAAATCACGAAACTACAAGTACTTTTCATGCAACTGCGTGAATAAAATGAGAGAGAGAATCAGTTATAGACCGATGTGAGATTTTTAGTTACAGAATTTCAGACTATTATTAAGGAATTAAACGAACATTGGTTGCGCGGGTGGTGATAACAATTATTATAATCAAGGTTGCGGTCTTGATATAAAAACCTGACACATTAATTACTTACATATGTCAGTATAAACTAAGAATTGTATAGTGTAGAAAAGGCAATTCATCCAGTAGACCGGTTTCGTCCTTATTGGGAACTCATCAAGTACTGGCCAGAATTTGCCGCGGACAGGATACGAACCTGGGCACGTCTGCTTCGGAATCTGGTGCTCTAACCACTGAGCTATCCTGCCGCACACTACACCACACACAATTTTCAGTTATATACTAACTAATGTAACTTGGTTAGTCAATTTTTCCTTTAGGTGGAGCCCATATGGCATCCATTTAGACCCAAAGCCCCAACTAACCATGTCCAATCTGTCATTACTGAACAGACACCACATTACGTGGGGAAATGGTATTGAAATGAACATTTATATAATTAAACGAACATTGGTTGCGCGGGTGGTGATAGCAATTATTATAATCAAGGTTGCGGTCTTGATATAAACACCTGACCCATTAATTACTTACATATGTCAGTATAAACTAAGAATTGTATAGTGTAGAAAGGCAATTCATCCAGTAGACCGGTTTCGTCCTTATTGGGAACTCATCAAGTACTGGCCAGAATTTGCCGCAGACAGGATACGAACCTGGGCACGTCTGCTTCGGAATCTGGTGCTCTAACCACTGAGCTATCCTGCCGCACAAATTCTGGCCAGTACTTGATGAGTTCCCAATAAGGACGAAACCGGTCTACTGGATGAATTGCCTTTTCGACACTATACAATTCTTAGTTTATACTGACATATGTAAGTAATTAATGGGTCAGGTGTTTATATCAAGACCGCAACCTTGATTATAATAATTATTATTAAGGAATAGCTAATAAGGACAAACCGTTGCCTATAAAATTAATAGAATTGAGTCATTTATGTAATATTTGGTGTATAAGGACTATTTCTGGCAGTATCTGACTATAAGAATTATATATATATATATATATATATATATATATATATATATATATATATATATATATATATATTCCAAAGTGAGCCTGCACGAGCTCCATTTATTTTTTAACCAAATTGTACATATTTTACGAACTAAGAATGTCCCAGTAAATAGTATTTATGCTAAAAAATTATTGAAAAGCAGATTTTATGAAGAAGTGCGCATAAGGTTAAAATTTGTGCAGCTAAGTTGGTCGACATTAAGGAAATAGTAATTAAATTTGCGTGTATGACCTGTGTGTGCTGAATAACGTGATGTTTGTGTTTTTATTTTACATTTCCGAAACAGATAATATGCAACCACAATTTGGTTTGCTATTTAATTTCTTCAAGACTAAATTCTTGAATTCAATTCAATACCTCTTGTTTTATGTTCATGTTTGTTAGTAAAGCCGCTAAATCGAAGATACGTTTAACTTTTTTAAAGAAATGTACTTTTTGTATACAGAAGACCATAAAAGGTATGTGTAAATAGAATTTTAAAAATAAACGAAAGTAGATTAGGAATGGGTAATTAAAGAGTTTGTTTTAGCAAAGGGAGAGATCAAGGTTTTGAGAGAAAAAGAAAAGAAGAACGCAGAACAGTTGTTTGCTTAGATGCAGAATCCTTCAATATACAGCACTTAAAATAGTTTATTTCAGGTGAAGAGAATTTACGGAAAAATGAACCTAGTGTTAAGCCTATATAAGCGTTTTATTTTTTACTGTAAACTTTTAACAATTTTTGCCTAAGCTATAATGGACAACACAGTTTATTTATGAAATTTGATTAAACGGATCTATATGCCATCCTTACAGTGTATTAATGCAAAATTATAAAACCATGTTTCCAAGTTAAGAATTTTACAGTCTCAAATAGTATACTAATAATAAATTTAGGTCTGTCTAAAAAGCAAATCTGTAAAATTTATCTAAAACGGTTAAGTTGTTAACAAAATAATTTCGTTCAGCAAGCCAGCCGCGTTTGAATCCTTGATTGATAACAAATCACATACCAAAATTACCTTACCTATTTTGAAACTTAAAATAGGATAATTAATGAAATCTAACAGGAAGGTCTTAAGTGGTTTTGCAAACGATCACTTAATACACACAATCAGAAATGAATACTAAAATTAAGAAATTTAGAAAGATCCGATTTATTATCTATTGAATGTCATTTGGAGAATTTAAATATAAGTAATATGCAAAATATTATCTTTATTTCACACTGAGTATCAATTCAAATATTAAAATCTTCTAACCTAAAACTAAGCATCCAGTCCCGCAGGAGTGATGTTTCACACAAAATCATCTAAACTACTTGGCCGTGCAAATCTAAGAAAAGAAAGCTGTTCTTTAACAATTGATGGTAAATTCACTTCATCATGCGAGAAGCAAGCACGTTCGTACTAATTTCCCGTTTTTAGAATAGTCAAAATAGATTTCTGTTTCTTGTTACAAATCACTTATATTGCTGTATTTTTTGAAGAATAAAATATGTAAAGTTCTATTTCCGGTTTAACACTTTGCCTGCATTTCTTATAACGAGCTATAAAGTCACGAGAAAAACGTATGATTAGTATTGAACTTTATGTTTTATGCAGCCAAACAAGCACAAATTCGCTTTTGACTTTTTTAAATATTCAAAATTGAAGTAGAAATATAAGTCAACTTTTGGCAGAATTTAGAATAAATTGCTGATATTGTAGCAGTCAATGGTGTATTAAGAGCAAATTAATTCTAGTGAAAGCCATTCAATAATATTTGGATCCATATTTATTATTTAATACGCATAGAAGTGATACATAATATGTGCATTCTCGTTTGCGTATATCTGCGTACGGTTTAGCAGATCTTGCTGTTACTACGAATTCTTTAAAAATGTTGCTGATAAATACAGTTTTAAGCGATATTGAGTGTTCATTCGCCGTCTACAAAGAGCGCAGTTTTAAAGAATCCGGCAGCATTAAAATACCGTAGGATAGACATGAAAAATAAAAAAAATAAAAATAAAATGACTAGTATCGACAAAAGCGAAGTGCAATTCACAATTCATGCAGTCTTCGTCATGATTCACTGTCAAACCCTGTGGATTTTATTGTGCGGTTTTTATTGAAATGCGCACCGCGGATTTACATCGCGTGTTTCCACGTAAAAAATTTCATTCGTACAAGTAAACTTCCTATAAAGACATAATTAATAAGGGTAGGACTTTCTGTGATTTCAATATTTACAAAATGACGATGGGTAATCTTCATTTTGGAAATGGAAAGTACCGTCCTATTATCGCACATACTTGACCAAAATATAGAGTGGTTAATGGGCGTAATACCGGCTCTTACTGATGAGTCGTCAGTAAGCACGAAACGAATGTGCATGAGATTATACTTTCCGTTCTTGCTGCCTTTGGTTTATCCTTCTGGTCACAACTGAACTAATTTGTTACTAGGTTCGAAACAACTAATGCATATTTGAATATGCAAACATTTTTGATAATTATCATAAATGTAAAAAAAATAATTATGAATATTGGAATTTAAAATCAACTGAAGGTTAGTAAGGAAATCTTAGAACATCTCGCGATTAATTCAATAAAATGCAACAAATTATACATAAAACAACCATTGATTGCGCATGTGATGGTTAAAATTATTTAAATCAATTTTTCTGGTTTGAAGTAAGCACCAATCCCATTGTACTTAAGAAATACTTGCTATTCAGTTTGTCGTCGTACACTTATAATGATCATGGAAGGTCGAAACGCGTCAGTGCATGTGACTGGCGGTAGTTCGGCTACGTTGTTCGATGACTAAATAAATACAATGAGATTTCTTTTGATTGGTTTAAAGAATTTTTACCAACACCCGCGCAATCAATGATTATTTAATTTTATTGCATATATATACCTGTGGCGAAAGCTGCAAATACTAAATGTTCGTGGCTGCATAGATATCGTGCAGCCGATATTTATAGTCATAACATTGTATGTGAGACTACGGGAGGTGAGAGCTGTCTATCTAGTCAGTTTGTCGTCCTACTCTGATGATGGTCATGGAAGATCTAAACGAGTTAGTGTACGAGAATAGCGGTAGTCTTGCTGTGTTCTTCGACAACTGGTTAACTACAATGGGATTAGTGATTACTTAAAGCTCGCAAACTTGATTTAAAGAAATTATACACAACTAAGATATTCAATATTCGGCTAACAAATTTCCTAGCTATGTTATTCTAAATTTTTTAATGTGAGTATTTTGTTAGGTAAATTAAATGCGATTTCAATTGTTTCATATTCATATCTTTATTTATTGTTTTCTTTTCCGGTTGAGGACTTATAGTGATACTAATTAAATGGTTATTCCATTATACTACATCTCGTCACGGTTTATAAATTTAATTAATTTTCATTTAAGCTAAATGCAGTTTCGTGCATTTAGTTATGCTTATTTTTCCGTTACCTTATGAAAAAATAATGAAACGTTATTCATATGTTGAATATTAAATTGAACACACAATATAAGTGGTATTTACTAGTAGGAATATATTAGTGGATAGCGAAAAACGAAATTATTTCTATTATGTAATTACACTTTGACCGACCTGTCTGGTATTCGTGTGAAACGACACGGAATCTTATAATTCAGCGATTCAAATGATTTAATGAATGATGCGGTGGATGAGGGCAAGTCTTCAAGCATATATACCAGAGGTATGACCGCGGGTCGCGTTAAATTGATGCGAATAGTTAAACATTTCCCAATAATTACGAAACTGGTCTACTTGATTTATTTTCTTAGCTAACAAACGCAATGTTTATTAAATACTGACAACAGATGTAATCAAAACCCTGTCTTAAAACATTATATATATATGTGTGTGTGTGTGTTTGTGCATGAATTCAATTCAAGGATAGCAACAGGATTTGCTTATTTGTATGTTGTAGGTTTAATTAAGCATGATATAAACTAGAAAATTTCATTCATCAAATGGACCAGTTTCATGCGTAATGGATATTAGACAAATTATTTGTAATATCAACGCCATGACGACTTGAACCAAACTGTATGGGTTCATTTTTTTTTCAGCTCTTACATTATATCTTAAGATCTGCCTATTGCGTAAAATTGTAAATTGATACGCCAAGTATTGCTCTTGACCTAAATATCCAATTGGCCATCCCCCCGGTTTGACACTATATATATATATATATATATATATATATATATATATATATATATATATATATATATATATATATATAGTGTGTGTGTGTGTGAGTGTTTGTGATATTGCTATACGATAGAAATTTCAATTCATTAACTAGATCATTTTAAAATTTGATACCTATATCTTAACTATAGTATGTTTGGCTATTACCGACAGCAAGTATCACAATATTTATTTATACGCGTATTATTAAGTTATTTTAGTAGCAGTTTTGTTGTTCATTTGTTATTTGCTTTCTTTGATATTTTATAAAATGCGATTTGAGCAGTGGTAAGTAATGTACATATAAACTGTGGCGTTCTCCGCGTAAAGTATTATTTGCATGCCTGTCTTAATTTAATAAGCAATCTCTGTGGAGCAAGTATTTCCTCTGACAAAATGAATATATAATTAATTTAACAAATTAAACCACTGTTGCTGACTTAAACAAATATTATTTGTACAGCAAACGTTATAATAATTTCTTGGAAACTAACCTATTACACTCTTTTGTGCAAGTTTAATGTGAATTTGTACTCGGTTTAGTTGGCATCTTATATTGCTTTACTTCGTCTATAACTTTGTTCTTCACGATTAAGTCATGTTATAATACGACGAGTATATTTATATTCTAAAACATATTTGAAAGGTCGTAATAATGTAATTTAATTTTTTTCAATTTCAGTGTTAAAACTCTTTTTTGATGGAAATCGCTTGGTGCAGCGTTAATTGAAATGAACAGTGAAATAAATACAATCATGGTTTTTACGATGGATGTTAATAATAAATCTGAGAGCATAAACGATCTGAATGAAGTAAACTCACGAATTAATCTAATAGACTTTGTAAAGAAGAATAGTCCCATTAAACTTCAATTTTCATACTGATTTTAAGAGGACAGAGGCGTTTCATCACACTTAGACAGACTGGAATCTAGCGTAGACGAGATTCTAATTAGGATAAAACAGTTGTCGCTTTTTTAGGGGACTTATATTTTATGACTCTAACGGTCGTCGTAATGAGTCTTCTTTTTTGTATTGCTAATTTTTTAGTTCAAATCGTAATTTGAAATATACTGTAAGATCATGGCAAATTTCATCGTTTTGCCTAGTATCTGTCTTAGAACGAAAAATCTATTCCATTTTTGGCAATATAGTGACAAACCAATATTCCATAGGATCCAATAGGAGACAGGTCAGAGTAATGTTTTTAAATTACAATTATATTCGATATTGCACTGACATAACACTTAAATTACGTAATTGCCGGGGTGCTTGCGAATGAATTAAATAATGTCTCTTTCGCTTCCTGGTCGCAACGAATTCAGCTGGTATTGAGAATTGCAAAATAACAATAAAATCCTTATAGAAGATAAATTTTGCTTAATATCTTCTTCAAGTGGTATTGCATATATAATTTTATGGGGCAGGGTCAAAAATCGTTAAATTCGGCATTTTTCCTATATGTAGTTCCCAACTTCATTGTTTAAACGGACGTCGCATATTAAATTGCAAATCTTATCAATTTAGCTGTTTGATTTTGGATACTCTTTTATTCTTTTTACTATTCAGTCCATTTAATTGATTGTTTCTTATTTTGTAAACATTTTCTGATATGTACAAAATGTATTACGATTTATTCTTATTAAAATAAAATAAACTAGTCGGATATGCTACGATTTGGTGAAGCCATTTGCCTAAAGTGATTATATTTTGATCACGATTTCATAGATAGGCAATTCGATTTTCTACTAATTCTTATCCATTCTATCTTAAACTTTTGAGTACATGTTTAAAATGGTCTTTGTTGTTGCAAATTACAATCAACATTTAGTTGATTAACAAAGTGTCTTCGAAAAATATTTTCATTGCAAAGAATTTGTGCGTCTCAAATATAATTGGAAAAATAAAATTTCTAGTAGAAACCCAATACGAATTTTTAGTATTATAGCAAATAAAGTTTAATTTGACTCTCTTTGATGGACTGAAATTTTGTGTTCTCTATTAATTTTTAGTCCACGTTAAATAAGCGGACAAAATAGAGCAAAATCAATCGGTACAACGTATGTCATATTTACTATTGATACTCAAAGTTCATGCTCATATTATTATGTTGAAAGTGTTTACACATTTTTAAGCCGAAACAATTTTTACACGTTTGTCTGTTTAAACTATGAACGACCATTGGTTCAATATTGTAAAAAGTAATCAAATTCATCAAAACAATATGGTACATAATTTGGTTTTTGTAACTATTAATTAAAGCGGTTCTGAGAGAGAAAGTTGTTCGATCACAATTGGAAATGTCAAACGAGGTTTAATAGTGTATACAAAAATATTCACAAAATATTTGATAAAAATTATTTAAAACAACAACGCCAATCGTTAATTAACGAAAACTGAATTTCATCGAAAAATCTACTTTTATCAATACATCCATTCTTCATTGGGATTTAGGTGCAAATTAAACAACGTTTTCATCATAAATATCTTAAACGCTGAGTAAATAGTAAGTGGGCATTCTTAAAGAAATCAGTTCCAGTTTACATGAGAAAATTGCATTTTTTACCAGCCAAATGATTGCACATCAATGACGCAATAGAGATTTAAAAATTGACTTTTGAAGTTCAACTGTTGGCCAAATACACTTCTTGTCTCGTCGACGTTTAAGATAGTCCTCCAAATTTTGTAAAAAGCGTGTGCTATTGAGTGAAACTTTTAACAAGTTAGCAAATGATCTTTTCATGTAAATTAAGTATCGATTTACCACGATATAGAGGAGTTTATGCATGCATAAATCATATAATTTTTATCACACATTTATCAAACAAATCATTGGGACGTGAATTCGCGTTAAAGTTGGTAATAGAGCAAGGGTATATTTTTCCTTGTGAAGGTGGTAACGCAGCTAGTCACCTATATAATTAATTTCTTTAATGAAATGCGCACTTGCCTGGCGAAAATTTAAACAATAATTAATTTTACTTAGAAAATATAAATGAATATCTTCACTATCTTTATGTTACGTGATATGATTGCTAGTAATACTGACTACAGCTTACCTGTCTTTAGGTTGGAAATATCAGTGGAATTTGGTATTAAATGGGAGTAGCTATAATTATGTTTATCTTTTTTGTTGTTGTGGCAGTTAAGAGATATGATAGAATAAAAAAATATATTATAGAGTTCTTTATATGAGTAACCAAAATGCAGTAAAAGAGAGATGAGAATCTCAGTTACTTCGATATTTGAATAATAGGTAATATCGCATTATATTTAAATATTAAAATGGAGAAACTGCCATTTAAGTAAAGAATCTTAGTTGAATATATATTTTATCCACAAAATAAACGAAGTTTCCAAAATATGCTTTGGTCGGCTGTTTTAGGCATAACATATATCATTTGAGTTTAACAGTCCCACATAATTTTGCAAAGCTATCATGCGTAGAGTTTATAAACACAAGAACTGGTTTACAATTATGGAAGTCATAAAAATCTTTTCTATAAGTAAACCATTAAAAAAGGAATACTATTTGTATTGATATAACTTTTTTTCTATAAACTATTCAAAACCTATATTCGAAGTTATTAATTTAAATTGCGTTCGATGGATTCTTTTAGCTTACTCAAACGAAACGTGCGAAATAATTTAGTCACAAATGCAGAAGCAATACACAAAAGAAATTACACTTAATGCTATGCTCTTATATAGGATAACTGATTGATAACGGGAAAAAATTTAATTTGCCTGAGACTGGAAGGCATTTTATATTCGCAAGGTATTTACAGCGGTCAATTTGTAACGACCATGTTAGAGTGAGGCGGTTTTATTAAAAAGAATTATTTAACCTTTTGCTAGTTGCTTTCCTTGTTTTAGCTTTAAAATTTGGACAATCGTTTTGAATTTTTATTTCAATTGGGGCTTCAATAAGTTTTTTAGACTATTTTTTAAAGCTTTTAATTCTAAAACAGCCATTTCTGGGAATAAAATGGCCAGTCGATGAAGATTTTCTTTACTCAAGGAAGGATTTGAGCCTTTAAGCTTTCGTGAAAATAAAACCCAGGAGATGCTCGAGCACGCAGCATAAACGTAGAAATTCCGGATAGGAATACCTTCACTGAATTACACTTTATTAATTGAAATTATAATCTCTAATAAATGATTTATTAGATATTTATTTTGTCTAGGTAAATATTTATTTCCAGAAATAAACTAAAGGAGATTGAAGTAATGCCGCTAGACAGAGCTCTTTATTGAATAATTAGTGTATATTCGGTCTTAGTTATAGCGGAATTACTACCTAATATCATCAACAATGTGGTCTAGTGTTTATTTTAATTTTTCTGCTTGAATTTTTTAATAGATATATGTTATTTAATTCACTTTTATGTTTACTTATTTGTGATCGTCAAAGGGTCGTTATCGCGAAACAATTTAGTCTAACCGTTTATAAAGGCCTATCTGTTTGAAATTGGGACTATAGAGATAAATACTCGTTGTAATATTATTAATTAATTAATTGATAATTCAGCTTACCGACAAGGTCAGAATAGGGTAGAATCAGAGGTATAAAGAGCGGGAAGATAATGTAAACTAGAGATTAATTAGTTTTATTTTTCATGTGTGAAATTTTACCTTGCATGATAAATTTTCAATTGTTTAAATTTGTATGAGCTAAAAGTTCAGTAAAAATTAGGTTTTTGTATATTTATAAGATGCGGCTAAATAAGTCGACATGGTTTTATTAGGTTTTGTTCAAAAATCCAATTATTAAATCCGTTAGACGAACATTGTTTGCGCAGAATAATCCTGGGCAGTACGTGGAGAATTCCAAATAATGACAAAACTAGTAATTTTAATTAATTGCGTTTTATACATTATATAATGCTCACTTTATACTGACAAATTGATGCTTATTATTTTACTCGTGCTTATATCAAGATAACAGCTTTGATTAAACACTTAGATCAGTTGCTTATTTATTTTTTGTGTTTTTTTTATTGGAATTGATTCAGTCGTTCAATCCCGCTTCCGTTAACTGTAACGATAATAGAACGGATGGAGTATACATTATAGAAATCAGCCAAGGAGAATGAGTCGGCTATAAGAAGAGGGAACAATTTGGCCGGGTTCAACGAGAGTTGGCCATTAAGAACGCATTATATGTTATAATCAAGCACTAAACTTCTTCTTATCCTCTAATTTACTGATGGCATAAAATTCATGAAATTATTTGCTCTTAATATGAAACTTAGTATGGAAATAATATTAGATCTTATTTCATATATCATTTGACGGCTGTATAATTACAATTTGGCGTAAACACATTATCTGTCGTTATGTGATTTTATTGCCACGCATGGAAATAGCTTTGTCTAGACGAAGGTCTCACATTGTGTATTGATCGGGAAATACTTAGAGAACATAGTTACGAAATTTTTCACGTTAAGTTTCTAAACTTATGAAAAACTCCAATTCCAATGGATCTAAAAGTCGACAAACAAAACGCAGCTGTCGTCATTCATCGTATACCGCCGTGTTTCGACGTTTATGGCGAACATCGGCGCACTAAGAGAATTGACAACGGATTATTATAACGCAATGTCTAGAAATTGTGAAGCTTAAATTAACAGCTATGTACAGTGTATGCCGAGAGCACTAGAGGTTAGTTTCGCGTGTCTTATTTGGTTTTTCTACTGTATGATTTGCGATTTGATCTTCATTTGTCAGTCCACCGTGCGGCCCTGTTGATAGCCATTAAAGTTCGAAACGCGTCAGTACGTTAGACTGACGGTAATTTGACTATACGTTGCTAATGAATATATACCGCATGATTCGTGTTTATCTCAAGCGCGCAAACTTGATTTCAATAAATATAATAACCACGCGCGCAATAAATGTGTGTTTAACTATGTAATTTCTAACATTAAGTTACTGTTTTATGCGGAGAACCAATATATATATATGCAATTATGTATTAGATGTTGCGCACTTAGTAACAAATTTGTGCAAATTTGATCAGGAGGATAAATTAAAGACAGCGTTCATTTCGTTCTTACTGGTTTCTCATCAATAGGAGACAGAATAACGCCCAATACCCAGCATATATTTGAGTGCCAAATGCATATTTTAACTTCCAATTTTCCCACATGCCTCACAAAAATATATTGTAGGTATTGGACATAATTACGGCTCCTATTGTTGAGTCCCCAGTAAGCAAGAACCGAATGTGCAGATGACATTATACGATCCGGTCATGACTTCTTCGTTCTATCACATTTATCACATTTGATATAATTTTTAACTAGGTGCACAACACCTAATACACAATAATTGTAAAATATTTATGATCGCACGAGGACTTTATCCTTTCTTACGATTCTTTCCATGTTTGACGATTCATGAACAAAGGAAGCAAAGGCTATTTTGTGCACAGTTATACGTTTTGTTTCACTAAGATCGCCTATATGATACATTGTTTTAGATACCTGAAGGTTTCATTCCAGACACATCAAAGAATAAGAGAGCCAAATTTCAGCTTACTTTTAAATCTAATTACAAAAGCACCGATCAAAGATTAATTTGAAATATAATTTCAAAATTCTCGATAATGTAAGTATTATAATATTACAAACTATTTGAATGCGATCAATTGATATTGGATACCTGTGTATTAAGTATGATTCTACGTAAGTATATTTATTTCCAATAATCAATAGTTGCTAAATACTGATTTTTGTGAAGAACTAATATATATGCAAGTATGTATTAGGTGTTGCGAACCTAGTAACAAATTAGTTCAGTTGTGACAAGATGGATAAACCAAAGGCAGCATGAATGGAAAGTATAATCTCATACACATTCGTTTCGTGCTTACTGGCGACTCATCAGTAGGAGCCGGTATTACGCCCTTTAACCACTATATATTTGGTAGAAGAATGTGGAATAATAGGAGATTGTACCGTCTTATTATTCCACATTCTTCTACCAAATATATAGTGGTTAAAGGGCGTAATACCGGCTCCTACTGATGAGTCGCCAGTAAGCACGAAACGAATGTGCATGAGATTATACTTTCCGTTCATGCTGCCTTTGGTTTATCCTTCTGGTCACAACTGAACTAATTTGTTACTAGGTTCGTAACACCTAATACATACTTGCATATATATATTACTTCTTCGTAAAAATCTGTATTTAACTGTTATATATTGAATTGAATGTTGTTATGATTACCGCGAAATTTGATAACTGATATCGATCAAGGCCAGAGTGAATGGATTTACTGGAGTAACAGGTGTTCAGAAATTGTTGTAATTCTCAATTTAGATGAACTATAGCATAAATTGATATCCATCAGGTTGGTACCATGTACCGACTCGGTAACCATAGTGTTAGTACCATGTACCTTTTCGGTACAGTAATGTTGGTATCGGTTATTAACACAATAGCCATAGTGTTGGTATCCTTTACAGACTCGGTATATATATTATATTGCGTGAGTTAGCGTTGAAGTTGCATTGTCGTTGACTTTAGATTATGAAAAGGATTAAATTCTCGTTTTTCGAGCATATTCTAACCTTGTTTTGCGCGAACAAATATAACTGAATTAGTTAAAAGTGTAGAGATTACGAGGAACCAACACAATGCTTTTCTATTGAAATAAAGACAAGGTTTACAACCATGCCGTTTTTATTTGCAGAAATTCAATAAATGCATAACAGAATATGTACGGTTTCTTCATGATCAATTGTAAATGCGCTTACGGGTATAAATAAGGTTAACTGAAGTGGCTGTCGTCGCGTGATCTAGTAAACTATATCGCGAATAATAACCCGTTTTTCAAATTGCTAGTCTCATTCTTCTACGTTCCTTGACATGCATTAGAGATCTTTAAATCAAGCTTGCGAGCATGAAGTAAACACCAATTCCATTGTATTTAACCAGTCGTTGAAGAATCGTTTGTACGGCTACTTCTAATGGGATGAGCCATATATTTTACTGACTGACGACTTATGCTCACAAGTGATGCTTCTTTGGAGTTCTTCTTCTTTTTCTGTCAAAAACTAATGTATTCAACGCCAACAAGCTGGCCATAACCACCGATCTCTAACCCGAGGCATGCTATGAAGAACTTAGCGAAGACCGATCCAAAAACGGATTTAAACATAATGGAGTAATAGCAAATCTGAATTGAACGCCGGAGCCACTCACAAACTTTAAAAAAGCTCGGTTATATTGCAAATGCAGGCTTTATAACAGACATGTAGTTATCAATCAAATATCGTAGTGACGCGTATGTTTAGCGTGGAATACAATTAACAGCGTTATATAAATAGAGAAAAAAGGAAATTAGGCACACGTAAAAATAGTACAGCTTGGGAGTGCTATAGACTTCATGAGACGGTTTCACGCCTCTCATTTGCGGTCGCAAATCTGTCGCATTTTGCATTGTCTGTTTCACTCAAGTTTCAAAAATCCTTTTATGGAACAAGACAGTGACCAGCTTCGATGCACCACAATTAAGGCGTAAATAATGGTGGGTGTCAGGTGGGCTTATTCCGATTTTAATTGTAGATTTTCGCTGTGGTAAAGTAGATTGACAGAACTTACTGCCTGTCATAGGCAGCAATATAGTAATGCGGATACGCAGCACAGCTTGCATGGTAGGACAGGTAAAATGCACTGATTGCAAGTTGAAATCATCACCATATTTATGTGTGAGTTATCTACTTTCAACTGATCTTTAAGCTGATTGGTGCATTTATTTTATATGCGTCTATTTTTAAGTCACTCATAAATTACGTAGCCAACCAGATGGCGTAGGAGGAAAATTTGTTTACATTTTTTGTTAGATACAGTTTGTTGTTGAGAGCTTAAGAATATGCTATTGTATATTAGGTGTTGCGCACCTAATAAAAAATACTTCAAATCTGACAAGAAGAATAAACCAACGACAACATGATCGGAAAATATAATCTCGTGCACGTTCGCTTCGCGCTTACTGGAGGCTTATCAATAGGAGCCGGTATTACGTACTTTACCAACTACATATGTCAGTGAGTAATGTGGAAATATAGGACGGTAAAGTAGTTTAGTTATACGTCCTATATTTGTAGTATTGTCGCTAACTCCTATAAAACAACCATATGTTTGTCGTTTATACTTTAGTGGAATTGGGAGACGGTTGATGTAGCTAGATTTAATGAATTGTATGGCAATCGAATGAAATGAGTCTAAATTATAGAACGATTGGGATATCGGATGATGGAGCAGTTTTTGGTATTTCAACAGGCACCGAATCATCGTTTGTTCTATTTTTTACAATAAATTCAATTTGTAAGATTGAAGAAACTAGCTAAAGCGAGTCCATCTGAAACGTTTCTAACCCTGCTAAAATTCTAAAAAAACGGCGGAATCTGGTCGCTTAATATCCTTCAATTATTCTTGATAAATTATTTTTGCAATAATAGGCTATGTCATCAAAAATTAATCTTTTATTTTAATCTTTTCTAACTTAAAACTAAAAGAACGTATCTGCATAGGAGTTTCTAATCCAGACCTGTATGAACTGTTACGCTTGCCGGAATACAATATAGAATCTGTTTTCTTCAACCCTATTAAAGTAGTTAGATATAAGTAGAAATTAATACTGTGCTGAAAATGGGTATTTAGTACCGTGCAACTTTAATCAATTTGTGAGTGTCGGTGTGTTGGATTGCAAAATGCATACAGATAAATTCGCTGTTGATGAGTATAGACAGTCTCATCGAAAAGAAACTGGTTTTAAACACAGACGTGTAAACGCACACAAACACTCACACAGAAACCTTTGTTTCGATATGGAAAAAAATATTTCATTTTTTCCTTCTGGATATCATTCAATAAATTTTCGCGCAAAACGTTAACGATTTAAAGTTATTTCCCTCTACTAAATAAATATTTCGAAAAATTTCCAGCAAACAACTATTTTATTGACAGCCTTATGATGGAAATATTTTATATTTGCTAAACTTGATTGAATGCATTTAACAATTGATTTATTGAGCAAATTTAAAACGCGTGCAGCAGCCTTATTGGTGATAAAATGCTAGCGAGAATGTAGAAGCATTTTTTATGTTTATTCAATTTGGGGTAGTTAAATTTGTTGTCCTATTGTAAATCTCTTATTTTCATTGGAATGGGAAATCTACATTGACATAATCTGTTTGTTTGATATTGAGATAAGGAAGTTCAATCGAATAAATATCGTGTGAAGAATGATATTATTTAGACATCGATAACTTTATTCCTACCTGTATTTTAATTGAAAATATTTCAATTTCCATTCAAATGCAATTTTAAAATGTGTAAAAAATAGAATACTTAATTAACTGGCCCTCGGTGTGTGGTATTTGCATCCACTGTCTCCATTTTTACTCCGGATATTTTGGATTCCGGTTTCTGAAGCCTTTTTAACGGAAAGCTTATATCACAAAAATTTGACAATTATTAAGTCAAGTGGAATATTTGGTCTAAACTGTTTCATTTATACTCACTAGCTGATCTCTTAAGTATAACTGAGTTTTTACAAGATAATTGTGTGACATACACTAGTAAACTCAACGAAATGAAATAGTTCTATAATTATTTAAGAGATATTTAAGCAATCATTCCTCACCATCCGTAAATTAAATAGAATCCAATGTTCTTATTCCATAAGTTGAACGGGTCTTCAATTCTGATTTGTGCAAACTTCGCTTGCTACCATTATAAAGTGCTGTATTCAAAATGGAGTTTAGTGATTTTTATGGCTGCTTCATTCATTCTGCCATCTCTCGATTTAATTTCGATGGATTCTCTAATTGACAGTTTCTATTTATTAAAATCACATATTGATAGGCGTCTTCAAGCATCCCAATTAATTGTGTGTCCTGTCTATATTGTATGACGTGCGATATCTAATCTATTAATATGACAATATTTGTATAGGGTTTTATATTCCACTCTCCTTACCATAATATTACACATGGTTTCATACACATACATGAGGTTACAGTCCTTACATGAAATTTTATATTCTCCTGATGGGCAGTTTAGTGAAAAAAATTTCGACTGGTATATACATAGTATATTGCTCCCATCCATACCCAGTTACTACTCGTAATTACTTTATTTAAGAAAGTAATTATAAAAGAATGTCTGGCGTGTGCAAAGATGAATTGACATTTATTACTTCATAGTTTCACTTGGATGAGTGATACCAATGCGGTTAACTATATGTAACTTATTACTTCGCAGTCCTAAACAAACTTGCGCACATACATACAGGCATTGCGTGCAATTAACCAATGAATCGCCAGTAGATTTTATTAAATCATTGGAATTTTACTCGTTTCAGTTTACACGTGCATTAACTGATTAATTCTCAGTCAAAAAAACAAATGCGTGCACATTCAGACTGGTATGCGTATTCTTGTCTAGTGAATGGTCATTCTTTGCCATTAGGTAACAGCAATTTTTTTTCGATGAGCGTACACGTTGATAAATGACAAATTTATTTAATGAAAAGTCAGATTTACACATGAAATCTACAAGTAAGTGTAAACAAAAAAGTTTTAACTGAATTAACTATTTGACATAACAATTGTCAAATTGATTATGGGATTAACTTTTCATTGAAAAAGGCTTCCGTAAAAGGAAGCCAAAATACCCGGTGTAGCAATGAAGACAATGGATGCAAAAACTTCATTTCGCACAAAAGGGCTTGGTAAATACTCTTCTATCTGTTGCGTAATACGTTTCGCTTAATGTACACTTATTTCCTGAAAATTAGTCATTATTTTAGCTCACATGTCGCTGTTTAACTTTAACACGCAAAATAGGTAGCAATATATTATTCTAATTTTCATAAGCTTGAATTCATATGCGGGAATTCATGTTTTATCAGATAGCATTAACACCCTTTTTATGAAACATTTCTATGGGTCTATTAGAAATTTCGGTTGAGACAAGGTAAAATGTCTGCATGTGTTTGACAAAGAAATCCCACGTAGTATCATGCCCGTTTATGACGTGACTAAATTTTAACTAATGTTTCCTGGATAATAAGATGTAACCCAATTGTCAAATGAACTGAAGACTCACTGACTAACAAATGAAATAACCGGCATTGTAGTATTTTCCCTTTTGTGTGGCCCAATGTATAACCGAATGTGAGCATGTTGCCATATTAATCTGCGAATGGCTTATTTTGCAGGAAATATGATTTTGCGTAAGAATAAAGATTTTGTTATTGTTAAGTTTTCTATGGCTGCATAGCAAATAATACCATGTTGTTGAGCACGTCAAAAAAATTTAAATTAAATTAAATTGCTAAATTGAGGGTTGAGTTTCCTGAAAGGTGTTTTCATAGGAGATAACCGCTTACTATTTTTAATTCGACTAATTTTCAGATATTTATTTCGAGTGTCCATTTCCCGACTATCATGCGTACAGCATTAAGGAGAATGACGACAGTCGTATCTGCAAGAGTATTACCTGTAGATTAATTGTCGTGTTGTTAAGGTAATAAATATAAACAACAGAATTTAATAAATGACAGTCTAAAATATTTGAAAAATAAGCTGTTTAAAATCTTTTATGTCATTTATGATGGACATTGTTTTACCTAAATGCGCGATATTTATTAAAATATTATATATATATATATATATATATATATATATATATATATATATATATATATATAAATATATATATATATATATATCCCTCGTAAAGTCCATCCCCTCCTCAACGTGGTACGACGGTGTCAACCATGTTTCGATGGCCGATCGTACATGGGCTAACGGGGCTATGGCGGTGGTGCCACCAGGGCGTGGTGGATCTCCGACCGGCAGTCGGATCTCCTATAAAATACCACATGAGCCCGACGACGGCACCATGACTCGGCGTGTGTTCCCCGCCACAAAAGGGTTCAACAGCCACAGGATTACATGGACTCCTGGACAGTACCCCGTACTTCCGAATGGCGAATGAGCTCTCAACAGCCACCGGCAACCATGCAACTTACTGCTGCCTTGCAGACTGCGCTTGGATGTGCAAAGGCTAGAGGTGCGTCCTCGATCAAAAAGCCGAGTGGTGAGGGGACACCACTTGTACCAAATTCCCAAGAAACTCCATGAAATGTCACAATCTATGAATTTCAATGGAGCCGGCTTATCCTCCAAAAGGAGTCAGCCGCAGTAAAGTAAAGTAACGATATATATATATATATATATATATATATATATATATATATATATATATATATATATATTGACAAAGCGAAACATAAGGCACAAAATTAAAGTCAATCACTCTTGTATTATTTATAACTTTACTTTAAACGTACAGCATGACGCGATTAATCAATAAGTTTTGACTTTATTCCTATGATTTAATTTCATTTGTTTTGAATGCTTAACCAACGTTCAGTGAATTGGTCCATCATACAAACGGTTGACCGCGAGTGCAAAAATATGCCAAAAATAATTGGTGAATTCGCCAAACTAGGCATAATTCCGCTTATTCTTGCAAAAGAATTAAATACTGGCCTGACGACACTAATGAACTTCAGAACATCTAGAAAAAAGGTTTTATAACGCATTTAAATTCTAAATGTTACGGTAAATCACTAGCGAAAACTCACAAAGGATTGATATATTATTTCGCAGTTTAATCACTTATGCTAACAATGGTTTATTAAACGCGCGGCTTCAACCAAGATAAAGATTAATATTAATAAACACAGTTTGGCGGGTAGTAGAATTCGGCGGTTTTTGACTGTTTCAAATTATTTCGCCCTTACCGGGCGAGTTTTATGTTAATGGGGGTTCAATACAATGCTTCTCTTTACGTGAAAATAAACGAACGCAGTTAAGAATATCTATGAATTTGTGACAAACTTTCATAGACATATGCGTCTTGATATTGCAAGAAGAAGGATCAGGACTGAATAGGATCGGAATTAGTGCGTATTATCAGATTAAATATTTTTTGTTCTAGAAAATTCTGTATTGTCTTCTCTTTATTGCCTTGTACATACACGTTTGCATTAAATAAATTTATTATTTGCAAATATCAACTAAATATTATAACATAGGTTGGATTATGTATAATTGACTATTACAAAAATTATTTAATTATTAAAAGGGAAATATGGGCAACATCATGGTGCACGTAGTAATTTAATCATTCAATAAGACATATTTTATAAAATGGTTTGGCGATTCGGCAGTGTCCACACAAGCTAGTTGAAGTGACGGGATTTAGAATGTACTACTTTGGTAAAAGCTGACAAGGTATCTGGAGATATTTAAAATTAAGCTTCAGCCTATTTAGTTGCCAGGTTGATTTTATCCTGATTAAAAATCATAAATAAGCCTTTAGTTAATTATGAGTTTGCCCTGGTCAGACGAATGTCGGTATGATTAGAATTTACTTATTAGTAAGTTATATAATTAGCTTTGCCTAGATCGACACAGGTTAAAAAGCGTCGAGGAAATTGCATCGTGGAAAATGGCATATTTATACCGCAAACTGCATGTTTGCGTTAGTTACACATAATTAGAAAACTTGCTCGAGATCCAGCATTAAAATGTGCGCAGTACAAGACATTTGCACATCACTATTTCTCATGTGTAACACTAAGTAACCATAAGGCAATTCATGTTTACTTTTTCATACATAATTGTGCTGGTTCCATGTACCTAGTTGGAAACCGTATTGTCGGAATCAGGTACTGACACAGCAAACATGAAGTTAGCTCCATTACTGCAGATTAACATTTTAAATTTTGAAATTGTAATATCCAGTGATTCCATGTTCTGCATGCAAATAAATAGTTTTATAGGGCATAATACCGGTTCCTACCTATGAGTCGCCTATAAACATGAAACAAATATGAAAATGATATTATACCTTCCATACATGCCAAATTTGTTTTACCCTTGTGGTCATATTTGAAATAATTTCTTACTAGAACAGCAACAACTAATACACAATAATTGCGAAATTGTTATGATCGCGCGGTTTGTTCTGAAGAGAGAACTATTCTTTCTTAGGATTCTTTGCATATATTGCATATATATTATATCATCGCAAAAAGGTATCTAACTCTTATATATTTAATTCAAACATGCCATGATTACAGCGAGCCATGATAACTGATATCGATCAAGCCAGAATGCCTGAAGTTAATGGAGTAACAGGTGCTCAGTTTTAGTTGAAATTCGCACTTTTGCTGAGTTTTAGCATACCTTGAAATCCATTGTGTTGGTACCATGTACTGACTCGACAATCATAGATCTGGTACCATGTACCTATTAGGCGACCATAGTTTGTGCATCAGGTACTGACAGAACAAACATGACGTTAGACCAAGTACTGCAGATTAACACATTTATATAGGAGATTGTACCATCCAGTGGTGCCACATTCCTCACCAAAATATATAATGGACAAAGGGCGTAATACCGGCTCCTACCGATGAGTCGCCTCTAAGCACGAAACAAATGTGCACATGCAATCCACCTTCTGCACATGCTGACGTCAATTTATCTTTATGGTTATATTTGAACCAATTTCTACTAGATGCGCAACACCTTATAAACAATTGCATATAGAGTAGCTCGCTTCGACAAACAGTATCTAAGTGACCAAAATACAAGCCATGTTTAATTTGACATACATACTTGTCACAACAGCAGACATATTATCATGAAATTAGCTCCTACAAATACTCGATAAACCTAAGAAAACTACACTTATTCATCACCAGTTAGGCTTTATGTTAGTACATAATGTCTGCTTTTTCTCCATAGCATAATTAAATTTTACGTGACTGATAATATTACTAATGCAAATTCAAAATGCTTACTTGCATAAGTTTTTGGAAATTAAAAAAATATTTTAGGGGCAGCTTTATTCGTGAAATTGATTATGATTTGATGTAAAAAATGACGTAATTACTCAAAGTATATTATAATTAAATTGAAATATTTCCATCGTCAGTGTATGCATCAGCTTGCCGTTTACGGGGAGTCACAATCCTAGCACAACATAATCTACTGCAAAAATTCAACATTTGGAAATTGTACAGGAAGGTGCGGTGAAATGTACAAATTCTACCTTGCTTCGCGAGACAGACACATCAGAACAACCAATGAGAAATGACACTAGAATATAAAACATGCCTAAAACCCTCTTAGGGCAGTAAAATCTTGAATTTTGATCGTTTTTAGTTACTCTGGTTATTGGCTTCTATTGATGGGTTCTCACTTGTTCCTACTTTTTTGAGTCTTTTATCAGCTGGATAAGCATATAAGAAACCATGTGCGTTCTTCCCAAATCTTTTATAAATATCTATATATCCATGATATATAATTATATATATATATATATATATATATATATATAGTATATACCATGTATATAATATGAATATCATACAAGCAACACTGTGAGTCTCGCAACAGATAAATTATATCAGTCAAAATGCTTTTGATAATATGTATATAATTATTTTATTGTCTATCTATATACATATATTTATTTATCTATATATATATATATATATATATATATATATATATATGTGTATGTGTAGATATATGTATCTATAAGCAATTTAAATGGGTTTTTTGAAATTCAACTACTTACAATTCACCCTGAGTGTATAGTATATATACTAATTTTACTCACAATTTATATGCATATATAAATATCAAACCACATACATATCTACACGTCTACACCTCATATATGTCACTTTAGTAAAATACACATGTTTATAGGTAGTTGTGTGCGCAGAGGGGGACAGGGATAAGTTTTTGTATACATTTGAGTATTAGAGACTAGGTATGAAGACCGGATATTAGGAAGACAATTTAAAAAAAAATTTTAGAATTAAAATGGGTATAAATATATCTGTCTTGAATGAGGATACCACATTTGTCACAAGTTGTGTTTTACTCCTGTGCGTATTGTGTCAACCCTGAAGATGAGACTGGAAATGACGTCTCGAAATATTGGGCAAAGAACAATGGAAAATCTTGATCCAACGTCATTTTCAGTCAATCAGCTGATAAAAGGCTCAAAAAAGAAGGGACAAGTGAGAACCCATCAATCGAAGCCAATAAGCAGAGCAACTGAAAACGATCAAAATTCAAGATTTTACCGACCTAAGAGTGCTATCTATTGTCCCGCACAAGATAAATGCGGTGAAATCCACAACAAGATGAACAGCACTGCGTACGAAAGTTTATCATTTAAATTATGCCTAAAACACATATTTGTGCATGCAACAGTGAATAAAATAAGAAAACTTAGTTAAACTACATTTTCCAGCAAGAAATTTAACACGGTCTTCTGCGTTTTTCAACGACAACAGGTTTCTTACTCAATAAAGATTACAATATCTCAGAGGAACACACAAGCACATTCTTGCCAGTCAACAGCAAAAGGAATTTAAACGACTAATACAGCTTATAACCATTTATATTAATGATAATTAACGATTATTTGGTATCCAAACCCTCAGATGAAAACCGGTGGCATTCTAACAGAAAAATATGTTTTTGCGAATGTTATATACGAAATAAAATGGCCTACATATAAGCAATAAAATAATTTCCAATTAGAAACCAATTCTCTTATATATAACCAGGCTGGCAACATATCCTAACTACCGGCAGTCACACGTACTGATGTGTTTCAAATTTCCGGGGTCATCATTAGAATCCAATGACAAATATAGTCAATTAAAAATAAGATATTAGTGGAATCTTCGATCATAAAGTAACTAAGGTAACAAATTATAGCATTTTGGAACGACCGGATTTTCGACTAGCTTTATACACAACAGGAATATAAATTTAAAATTAATATCTAGTTACATATCCTCTATGACAAGTATTTTTTTAAATTTGGCAAGAAAATTTTGTTCTGTGTAACAAGTATTCGGATATCGATATAAGATTAAAATTTTAAAATTACATAACCTTATTCTGCTATATACATTTAATCCAGGATAGGCTTCGTTTTATCTTGCTCGGTTGAAATAAAATACAAAGTAACTTGCTAAATGTTTACCAATAATTTAAACTTTTGAGGCACAGTTGAATAAAAACTCTGATAAGTGTTGATTTTTCTCTGGGCTATACGACAATACTAATGACAAGGTTTTAGCAATAATATTTTTTTTGATTTGCGAGCTATGTGCCTAATTTTAAAGATAAAATTGAATTTTGAAAGCAAATTGGCTTTTAATGTTCTTTTCCCATGAGCTTTGCTTAAATGAGTTTTCGTTACATGCAAAACCTATTTTTTGTCTCGGTAAAAATCTCACACAGTACAACACAAATTATTTTGTCAAGTTGAGCGTAACAGGATAGTAGGTTATATAGAAAGTAGCTACGAACTGCATTTAAATTAAAGCGAGACCAAATATCCATTTATCCGACTAATATATTTCTAATAACTTAGCCTAAATGTATGGCTAGGTGATTTTTTATACAAAAGAATTTCATTTAGATAAGAAAACATCAATTTATTAATAACATCTCATGTAAAGTAGGTAAAGGCTTAAACGAACAGCATTACGTCGTTTATTATGCAATTTTTTTTTCAATTCAGGTGTGGGAATGTAAATCTTTCCAACTGCACAGCAAAGAGGTATTAATTATAAGAAAATTAAGAGGACATTTAAGTGTCTTGAAATTTATAAATGCATTAAATTACCAATCAGACGAGTCAATAACAAATTGTGTACCGGAAGTATGACTACATGCCTCAATTTCATGCCTACAATGTTTCATTTGTTTACGTATTTTGCTGCAAACATTCAGTTATAGTACAAATAAAAGGAGGAAAGGGGTACCTTTAATTGCGTACATGTCGATTGAAATTATACTTCGATTGTTTAGTTTAAATAAATAATAAGAATCATGTTTTCTAACAATGAAAGATTGCAAAGCCTCTTAAAGTGTATATGATGGTAATTTTGCTATGCTGGGCGACTGGTTTAAAAAAAAGTGTTGATTTACAACACGCTAGCTTTATTTAAATAAAAATTTGGAAAAAATTCGGAGAAGAGTATTTTTACAATATAACACACAAATGACTACGCAAGAACTCGCTTTATGCGCCTATAACATATGATTACCTGACATTTCCAGGTGCACGTCATCTGATTGTCGTAGTCCTTATACTTAGGCGTGGCGGCTATAGCAATTGTAAGACAGGATACTACAACGAAAACAATGACAGCGAACCAACACCCAAAACCAGCACTCCAGACACGATTTTTAAATGGTTCTTTTGGTCGCTAGAATACAGTAAACAAAAATGATTTATTTTAAGAAAAACCTACAAACTTTAGTCTTTTACATTTAATATTCATTTTTTTAAATACTGCAATTTCATCAAATTAAAAGCATTTAAATATAATGAATAGATAGTGAGACTATAAAAATTATAAAATACAATTTATTTGGCCGTAAATGTTACTATTATTGAAACGATCAAAAATTATGAAATTGTGTAATAGGGTATATGCTCATGTAAACATACATTTTTTCTTACTATCAAGTCATCTATAGGAGATAAGATTATGCCCTATAACAACAAAATAATAGTTCAAGGTTTGTACTATCCATCTGATCCAAAATTATCGACCAAATTTAAGGTTAGTATAGGGCGTGTTAACGGATTTTACAAATGAGTCGCAAGTAAGCGCGAAATGTATGTATACATGAGGTTATAACTTTCGTTCTTGCAAACATGGCAATAAAATTCGAGTGATATTTGAATTAATTTGTTACTATGTAGAAAATTCCTAATAATCACATGCAAATATATTAGACTTCTGCAAGAAAACAAATATAAAGATGAGGGAGAATTCAGGTTTCTGGTTTTGTGTGAATTTCTCTTTGGCGATTACAAAACTGAAACCGATACAGGACTTAGGTAAATGGCGCAACCCAATTAAAAAGATTATCGTGCAAATATTTTCATGCACATTGACGATTGAATTAGAACGTAAAAGACGAAACATTTCTATTCGAAAGTAATTTCAATTTCCAATGAAGATTAACCAGGTCAAGAGAAATAAATCCTAATATATCTATTTTTTAAATTTATCACTTCGACTAAATCGCTAAGACTAAAAAATGAAATATACTTGTAATGTATACAAGGCAATGTAATTTATATAATACTATTAATAAATATTTTGAAGAGCTTTAATAGAATGAGCATTGGAAATTAAATTTATATAGGCTAATTAAGCACAATTCATTTAAATTATTCTATAGTATTAAGAAAAAGGATTATTCACAGTTGTATTTGATATTTGTATTTATTTCAAAATGATGTATTATAATTAAGTTAAAAGGCAATAAATTAAAATCAAATTAGTCTAATTAAAATTGCAATAAAATGAGACAAAATAAAGCAAATTTATGTTGAAGTATTTTACATCTTACCAAATTAAAAAATAGGCAGAATTTAAAATAGATAACATGAAATTTGTATCCTTAATTTAAAAGATAATAACATTGAATTTCTTTTCTAATTGCTTTTGATTAGATTGTTCTAATAGTTAAATACTGTTTGTGTCGGAGAAATAATATATGCAATTAATTTTCATGTGTTTTGCACCTAGTAACAAATTATTTCAATAATACCAGAAGGATTTTACAAAGACAGCATGAACGGAGAATATAATCTCGTGCAAATTCGTTTCGTGCTTACTGGCGATTCATCAGTAGAAACCTGTATTACTCCTTTTACCCAATATACATTAAGTTGAGAAATGTGAGAAAATAGGAAGGTACAAACAAAAAAAGTTAAATTTCTTGATATAAACACCTGACCCATTAATTACTTACATATGTCAGTATAAACTAAGAATTGTATAATGTAGAAAAGGCAATACGTCCAGTAGACCGGTTTTGTCCTTATTGGGAACTCATCATGTACTGGCCAGAATTTGTCGCAGACAGGGCTCGAATGTTCGTTTAATTATATAAATGTTCATTTCAATACCACTTCCCCATGTAGTGTGGTGTCTTCAGTTCAGTAATGACAGATTG